>OZ010691.1:684571-912931 GCA_963932265.1 Thymelicus lineola
CTCTTTGCAGCTCCGTAGTGCGCTGAGCAGCGTAGCTACGTTAGTGTAACCAAAGCTACTACAGCGTCTACAGCTTGCTGATTGCGGCGGGCCCGATAGGCGATTCGTGTTAATTCAAGTTGTCGTTGTCGCAGAATTGAAAGTGCCATCCTCGGTCAGGTTCCACCTAGAATTTTAACTAGAATTCTATCTTATTAAAAATACGGTTATGGTGTAGGTATTATGGACAGCAACATATGATTAAACGGAAAAAAGTTGGTAAGTAAAGTAAGGTATGTATTATTTTAGATATGGTAACGTATTTTTCAACATACTACACTTCTCACTTGGCAATTGAAATCAGGAAATCATACACCTACTTCACTACTCTGAGGAACTACTAAATGCCGAGTAACTTGAATTAAGCAACAGAGTCACGTGAGGATAAGACCAGATAAGTTCTCGATGCCATACGCTTTCCTTACACTACGAGCGTAAAGCGTAACCGGCCCTGCTGAAATAGGATTCCAAAATCCGATTCTTGTAGCACCACAGAATATTTACTAGCACATACTGGTACTCAACACCGAAACAATAATTGTAGAAGGGTGATAACTGGCAGAAAAAAGCTTACCTACTACTATTACCTACACCCGTTGCGCTCAGAGATTTTCCACAGGGAATCTGGCACCACTTCGTAAGGTACCAACACCAGACCAGGATATTTTGTATTGGATATAAAGATAAATAATAAAATTAGACGGAATCCCTGACATTTTGCATGTTTTGGAAAAAAAACCTGCAACGAGGCTATAAAATATCACCGAGTATGTGTGAATTTCAAATAACAGTAATTTTAAATTAGAAAGTCATGCTCTTTACAAGTATAATTGAAGAAAGTAAGCAATTACTTCAATGCAAATGCGCGCGTTATTGTAAAAAGTGATATAAAATTAGAGTAGCGTAAAGACATTGAGAAATTTGATATTCTGCAATACCTACCGGTTTAAAAAAGCCATATTCACATACCTGGATATGTATAATACAAGTATTCAATTAAATATTCTCGGTTACAACCATGCTTAAAATATTTTATTTTTATATCTATGGATACTTGCATCCGTCGCGTCGTCGCTACGTCCTCTTTTCTTTTCAGGAAATACGAAACCTACGAAACAAACAAATGGTATTTGCATGACAGGTAGTGAAAATATAAAAGTTACAGCTGTTCTACTCGTACTTGTGAATATGCAACTAGTTGAATGTCTTCCTCAATTCATTTAAGCACTTTTCATAATTATAAACTCAAAGTTTTAAGCATAAAGCCTTCAGCTAAAGCCAAGTGTATACTTGTAGCAACGCTCCTTTATTTTCTAAAGTATCTATTACTAGGGGTACTTTTCAGCAGCCCCTATCTTTGGGTTAAGATATTGTCTGAACATAACAAAATGCATTCGTCCAGTTCCTTGTCTTCAGTTGGTCCATTTCACAGCCAGCGTTAGCCTAAAAACAACAAATTGTAACACGGAACGCGTTGATTAATATGTCCCCGCGGCGGCGATGCAATAAATCTTATAAAAAAGACAATGACTTATTGCGATCGGCCGGTGCTCGGTGCTGGTGGCTGGTGGCTGGTGGAGGATGGTAGCTGTCTACAAGAATGTTGACAGCCGCACGTTGATCACGAGATAAGGCGGTATGTCGCGGTATCGCACTTCATAGCGGCCATTAATTCATGTTCAATTATTCCTCACGTCCGTCAAATTGTTCTTTTTCACATTCATCTAGTTTGAATAATGATTCGTATTTGAATATGTCTCGATGCAAGAAATTTGCTTCTTTTGTTCTTTATTATTCTATCAGGTGTCATTCAAAAGCAAGTTGTTCGTAAGTTTTATTCAGAGCTTTTGGGGTTTACGCAGAACTGCACCAAACACGCGTAGGTACTTAGTGCGAATAGCAATATTGCCATTGAATGATATTACAAAGTAGTGATGTGCCAACTCGGAAAAAACACGACTCGAGTAAACTCGAGTTGAAATTCAGGTAACTCGAATTGAACTCGAGTTACACAACTCGAGTTAGCAGGAAGAAACTGAGTGTATGTTTTGTTACAAATTATTTTTTTGCATATTTGATCTTCCATCCAACTCTCGAGACATGATTTTTTTGGAATTTTGTAAATTAATTTGATTAAAACTTGCTATTTATAGGCTAAAACAAAACTCAAAAATATCAACTTTGCTCATAACCTGCTATTTACATAATTTAAACATATTTTATCTTATGATTATAGAGTTTCTAATCATAATGGTCTATTTGCTTTATTATTTCGTTTACTTGATTGAGATGTTAAACAAAAGTGTTGTAGAGTTGTAGAGTTGGATTGTTTTTATTTCATACGTTAGACAAGGTCGCCATTATGTTTATTATTTCGTCTTTTAAACTATTCCATAACTAAATTTTTCGGTAGTTTCGGAGCCTATTCAATGCAAACAATCAAATCTTTCCTCTTTATAATATTAGTATAGATATATATCCAGAGTTGCCAAATGCCAACTCTACAGTTTTAACTGTAGATTTACAGTTTTTTCGTTAACTTTTTTTTATGCTTTGAGCACGCAAACGAGCAGACAGTTCACCTGATGGTAAGTAATCACCGCCACCCATGGACATTAGCAACACCAGGGGCGTCACCAACGCATTGCCGGCCAAAAAGATGACGATAGACCCGCTTTTTGAAGGACCCCATGTCATAGCTTAGAGGGAACACCGATGCATGTAGTTTGTTCCACAGTTTACACGTGTGAGGTAGAAAATGACGTGAGAACCGGACTGTGGACGAACGCCAGGTATCCAGATAGTGTTGATGGAACCTGGTACGTGATGTGCGGTGACGAAAATTAACTGCAGGTAGTAAGCCAAACAGTTCTTCAGAACATTCCCCATTGTACAGACGGTAGAATACGCAGAGAGAGCCTACATTTCTCCTCAACTCAAACGATTCTAATCCGTCTGTAAGCTTGGGATCGTCGAATAGACGAATAGCTCACCGTTGAATTCGATTGAACGGATCCACTTGGCCAACTGGGGCTCCGGCCCAAAGGTGGGAACAGTACTCCATGTATGGTCGGATTTGCGCCTTATAGAGCATCAACCTGTGCTTAGGCGTGAAGTACTGCTTAGCTCTATATTGAGCACTCCCAATTTCTTTGCGGCTAGTTTGGCTTTACTAACCAAGTGCTCCCGAAACTGAACTTTATTCGAAATGTCGACACCAAGGATCCCAATGCTTTTAGAGATGTTAAGAGGAATGTTCTGGAACTGTGTTGCTATGACAAATGGGGTTTTTTAGCGGTTAACGCGCAAACTTGTGTCTTTTCGGGGTTGAAATGGACTAAATTTAGTCTGCCCCATTCCGAGACCCGCTTCAGAGATGTCTCGACTTCAGCCACAAGTTTTATCCTCTTCTCCTCAATCTGCACCCGAGAAAGATTTGCTTGGCCTGTATAATGGGCGTCACTGGTACTGTCATCAGCATAGCAATAAATATCACCGATGTCCAGCATATCATTGATATGCATGATGAACAATGTGGGTGAAAGTACAGAGCCTTGTGGGACGCCAGCATTTATGGGCTTCGTAACTGAGCATGTTCCGTCAACGACGACCTTGATGCTCCACTCCGATAAAGAACTGGCAATCCATTTGCACAATTTCTTGGGTACTCCGTAGGAAGGCAGCTTAGACAGTAATGCCTTATGCCACACCCTTTCGAAAGCCTTCGCAACATCCAAACTTACAGCCAATGCTTCTCCCTTGCTCTCGATTGCTTCTGCCCAGAAATGAGTAAGGTATACTAAAAGATCGCCAGCTGATCTGCCGTGGTGGAAACCGTATTGACGGTTGCTAATCAGCTGGCGATCTTCATAGTTTTTAGTTTAAACCTCCAAATCTACAGTTTTTTTCTTTATAATACTAGCGCCATCTATTTTATTTGCTGCGTACCCAAACTAGGGAATAAATAGTCAACCACCACCATAAAAAACACTTTAAAAAAAAGTCAAAAATTAAAAAATGAAAGGTGTCAAGGGACACCCGGATGAGACGAAGTTCCTTTCGATTTAAGTATTGTTTTACGCGCTCAGCAGTGTGATTCAGCAATATGAAACTAGATGGCGCTGTACAACTTTCTGAATCACGCTGTTGAGATTCTTTGGCTCTAACATAAGTAAAATAGCAAAAAGTGTCGTGACAACTTTTCGTAAGAATTTTTTCCGTCTAGCCCCCTTTCACAACGCGCGATAAGGAACTTCGTTCCAAAATTATTATGAGTTCAATGCTACCGATGACCATTTAAAGAGATTTTATAAAAATATATACGATTTTAAAATTAAAGATGAAACTAAAAATCAAGAGTAGGTATGTGCAAATTGAAAACGAGGCAGTTTTAGTAGAAATTGTGTAGATTTTTTAAGATTTAAAGTTGATTTACTAATACAAGTATAATTTTCTTACTGTTATACGTTGTTTTTAAGAAAAGCTGTAGATTTACAGTTCTCTAAGTAGAATTTTACAGTTTTCTACAGCTTTTTGAAAGCTTCTTTGCAGTTTTTATCTAGATTAGGGTTGGCAACACTGTAATAATATCCATGCGCGCATCCAACGAACAAATCGTACTCTCACTCTTTCGCTTGATTCGTTCATTTACCGCCAGCCCAAACACGAGATTCAACTCGAGTCATTAGTAATCTGACTCGAGTTAACTCGAACTAAGCACAACTCGAGTCAACCCGAGTTAGTAAGTCGAGTTGGCCATCACTACTACAAAGCAAATATCAACTTGACACCGATTTTGATTTTTGATT
This sequence comes from Thymelicus lineola, assembly GCA_963932265.1. Lineage (NCBI taxonomy): Eukaryota > Metazoa > Arthropoda > Insecta > Lepidoptera > Hesperiidae > Thymelicus > Thymelicus lineola. The sequence goes on from OZ010691.1 coordinate 689,419, forward strand.
TGATTTGATTGATTCGATATCAACTTGACACCGAATTGGAGTGGTGATCCGCGCTCAGTGGGGCAAAATTAGAACAGGAATTAATTGTGAAGAATATCGCCTGAAAAGTATTGCCATGAATGCCATAGCTGTGGCAACTGCCAAATCTAGTGGTATATTCACCCATGAACAACTTCGGAAGGCAAAGGAATCTGATCGTTAATTCAGGCTATCACGTGAACGTCGGCACTCGGCACCATCCACCGTCACTTATCCGCCATTAAGGCAGATGATCGTAATTAAGCTCATTATCCTCCGCGCATCATTGCTCGCATGCAACACTTTCCCGAATCTATTTCGTACGACACGTTTTTGCCGGTAGCACATGAGTAAAGATACTCTTCAGAGAGCCGGTAGGCCGTAAGGGGCCGACTTGAAACATGTGATAATGTGTGCGGAGCGTAGTTTGAATAATCCATTTATCATTTTGATTTTCGCACATGCATTGTTTTCTAGCTTGTCACTACTGTAGGCAAACTATTCGGGGCGTGAGCGCATCAGCGAGTAATGGGAGCCCTCACTTTCATTATTTGCGAGTCAACCGACGTATTGTTTCCCAAGATGGAGACAAAGCTTGTTCTCTGCATGGTATCTCGCCTCACGTGCTGACGGCGCAGCGCCAAGCACAGGAGCTGGTGTTCATTTCCATGCAACGTATAGATACTTTTCAACCGTGGCATGATAATGTAGTATACGGAAAAAATAAGATAAAATCCGACTGAATATTAAACAAAGCAGATGAGGTAAATAAATGGGAGATGTAAAGTGGATTTTCCTGCTCGGCCTGAGTGGTGCGTAATGGTGAACGCACATTTATCGGCATCGTAAGCGCTGTCAGCATCGCATTTGTATGAAATCATATGAGAGCCCGATGCGGATGACAGATGCCGGCGCATCTGTCGCACTTACGATGCCGATAAATGTGCGTTCAGCATAATAAGAAAACTTTTGCATAATTGGTTTATTTTTGTTTTTTTTTGGCAGTTGGAAAGACTGACGTTACATAATACCAGTATTTCTTAATATGTAAACGACTTCAAATTATACTATTCAGTATCTACTGTTAGCACAGAACACATAATAATACATAATTGTAGCGTGAGTTAGAAAATTCCACCCGAGAAAGCAACTTTGTTCACTTTTTACTTTTTGAAGTAATTTAACTTGTTTAGGCGCGACTTGAGAGTAACTCAGATAATTTTTCAGACGGAAGTATTCGAACGGAAGCACTGAGAGAATGTTGTGAGTACTCATATGTGATACCTACATATAATACACTTTTCAACCCCCGACGCAAAACGAGGGGTGTTATAAGATTACGTATCAAATGAAAGGATTTGATTTATGTATTACAAAATTGGCTGTTTGAAGGGGGGAGGGAGGGTAGTTATGGTTATGGGGATGGGGATGAAGTATTTTATTTATTTTAGTAGTATTATTACATGCAGACACTCTTTTTGTGAACCCTCATGGAGGATGGGATCATCTTCTCACCTCATCTCCTCAGGATGATTGGATGATTTTACTGAAATGAGGTCATTTTTTATACTTTTACCATGTGGTACGTAGTTACCCATTTTCGTTCATAAAACTTCCTATTTATTATGCGTTAAGAGGGAGTTCAAGAAGTAATCTCCCTGGGCCAAAAACTGATTTACCTTTCCCCTCGCCCCCTGCTCCAGCGTCTGTGTATGCCGTTGTAAACAATTATTTATCCAGTTATTATTTTATTAATATATAATATCTTTGATTTTATCAGTTTCTCATATCTCATCTTTAGAATTGATGTGGCTTATCTAAGAATTTTAAGAAAATTACTTTTATACATTGAACGACATAAAAACATATATTCTATGCACCATAAAAAAATAAAAAAATGCCCATTTCTTCAAATTACATTTGTGGCGTTTACCATAAAAGCCATTTTCTTAAAATTCTTAGACAAGCCACTTCAGTTCTAAAGGTGCGATATCCACTGTTCAATCTGCTCGTTGTGCGTATACTCCGCGAAGGTGGAGTCACATCTTACACGGGATCTGGTTCTGCTTTCATCAATTATGATAATGTCGGAGACGCGCGGCCGCCGGCAGCACGCGAGCGGCTTTCCGAATTCCGACCGCTCGGATTAACGACGCTTGTCGACGGCTGCAGCTCAAGATATTCGTGCTTCTGTATTTTTTACCTAATGGATGGAGTATGCCAGTAGCCAAACGATAATCCATTCCAAAAACGCATTTAGGTGGAATTGGACTAGGAAGGAAGTAGGTACTTAGCAGTTAGTGAAAGTGTAAGGAACTCTTTTGGAGACCATATTCTTAATTCTGTGCAACCGTTTAATTTTGTAGGTAGGCAGTAGTAGAGCTATACGTGTTGATGGAAGTTACTTCTCCCGTCTGACTAGCTATCATCTTCTTCTAGAACTTACCGTGAATACAGTTATCACCTGTATAAAAACCCTCACTAATATCTAAATAATAGCTAAAGATCGTCTAAAATATGTTCTATGGCCTTTCCACCTCGCTACTCCAGGCATACTGGTACAAGGCAAGCTGTCGAGGTTTAATACCTTTGTTTTTGAAACGTTCGGACCATTATGAATTGGATTTTGCTCAACTTCCCTCCAAAATACAGATTAATTAATACCATTGCAATCACCTAGCAAAAATTAGATAAAATTAGCGTACTTAGTGTAAATGTCCAAATTAAGAGTTTCTCTAGCTGATGCTGCTAAATAACGGCTCTCGTTTTAATTGCCCATGTCCATTACAAGACTTTCCAAAAAACAGTAACTACTTAATTAATCATAATAAATGTGCATAAATTATCTAATAGTTAATACAGTTTAGAAAACACTTGGCTCGTTTCGGCATAATATCATACATGAATGTGAATTGTTAACGAGAACATTCATTTATTACAACGGTCGAGAATGTCGAGACTTGAGATGCTGCAACGGCATATTTTGCGAACGTCAAGCGAAACTGTATGCGAAAAACTATTTAGACGGTCCACTGCGTTTCTGGCTAAGTACAGATCAGTTAGTTAGTTCATAGTTAGGTTCGGGGGCTTATTGGATTCAGGTTTTCTCACAATGAAATGAAAGTGCGCCACGCTTGAGAAACGCGGATTATGCAGTCTTTATTTTTGAGAACATTACGGAGAACTCTCAAGTGTCCTCTTACCTTTAATACATAGGTATTAAAGGTAATAGGTAATGTACAGGTAGATTACCTTTCTTCCTCACTATGTTTTTAACATTTGACATAATATCACAGATATAAGCATTAAGTCCGCCCTTTGTAAAAACCTGTTTTAGGTCTTGCAAAAAAGATTAAATAAATAAATAAATAATAATATATCGGATTCGTATTTGAATGACCCATTCAGACAACTGATGTTTCCAAAATCTAAACCAACAACCACCTGGAAATAAAAATTTCCATCAGCACTATTTAAAATTCAAAATATTTTATTCATATAGGTATCACTGATACACTTATGCACGTCATTTTTTGCTTTTCGGAAAGGTGCTTACTGCTTTGTCATGGAGAAGAAAAGCCGTAAAGAAACTCCTCAGCACATCTTTTAAAAATAAAAATACATAGGTATTAAAGTATGTTAACTTTTATTCTTAACACGGTAGTTAATTTAAGTATGAGAATCTGTGGTCTCGGCTAGACGAATAATTTGTTCCGGTAAATTAATTATAAAGTTTAATGCAAATCACTGCAATATCAGTGTTAAAAGTTATCTAGAGTGATCCCAACCGCGACGAGGCGACTGGTGTGGTCGTGAGGCGTGAGGCGTGGAGTCCACAGTTACACGCGTGGATACGCTCTAACGTCAGTGTAAAGATGTAGGTATACTTTACCGTGCCACAGCCCCGGATCTATGATTTTTTTGAACCGGGGCAAATCCTTGATAGTGGCGCCCCCTCCCTTCAGCGTTTGAGAAAAACTGTTAAAATTGCAAATGAACATTGAAGTATTATTACTAGCGTATAGAACCGACATCGCGAACACCATGTCGCTCACCCAGTAATATAACGGCACATCTACGCTGCCCTCCTTATGATAAACAACGTATCTGCATTTCAGCAAGTTCCGAGATAAACGCGCCTAAAGTTTTTTTTCTTATTTTTGTTGTCACGACTACACTAATTGAGATATTTTCAAAATTGTTAAAATTAATTGTTACTATATGTGTGTATTTTATGACTCATTACATTTTTCTGTTTTCTAAATGTTTTCTGAGTTAATAGAACCCAAAAAGTGTTAATTTTTAAGCAGTTGCGTTGCTTATACCTAGGAAAATTATTCAGTTACGTTAATTATCACTAGGAAAGTGCTCTTACGATGTTTATGCCTTATATTTCTTTCATATAGTTTAACGAAATCCTATAAATAATAATCGCATTGGCTCCTTGTGCCATTAATTAATCAAATTAATGAAATGTACGTAAGTATATTAGTTCATTGCGTCAAATAGACGAGATTTTTGGTATAACTTACCTATTTAATTTCAAAGTTAATAATATATAAAAACTAATATAACTCTAAACGTAATGGACAATACGTTGTTCTTCATAAGGAAGAGAATGAAAATTTTGCACATACGTTGTTTATTTTTTTTTTTTTTTCTATAATACATACGAAAAAATAGATAATAGATCTAGATAGATCTAATTTCGCTGATTACGAATATGCTAATAACTCGTTTTCGCCAAAAATGTCAGATACGTTGTTTATCATAACGAGGGCAGTACGTTTGTCATATTTTACAAAAACGAATTTCAAAAATTTTATAAAAATGTTTAAAATTAATTTATGAGAATAAGAACTATATTTTGTTCGAATAGGTGCAAAAATTTTTCAAATTTTGCTATTTATTGTTGTAGCCTAAGGGAAACGCTTAAAAACAACAAGGCACCGGGAGATGACGGTGTCACCGCCGAGCTGCTAAGAGCTGGGGGGAAACTCCTACTAGTGGCGCTCCAAAAACTGTTTGATAACGTCATCCATACTGGAACTACCCCGGAAGCGTGAAGCAGAAGTGTGGTGACTCTGTTTTTCAAAAAGGGCGATAAAGCCCTTTTGAAGAACTACAGGCCCATCGCACTTCTGAGCCACGTTTATAAGCTGTTTTCGAGGCTGCTCACAAATCGCATTGCACGCAGGCTTGACGACTTCCAACCTCCCGAACAAGTAGGATTCCGAAAAGGCTACAGCACCATGGACCACATACACACACTGCGGCAGATTATACAGAAGACCGAGGAGTATAATTTGCCGTTGTGTGTCGCCTATGTGGACTATGAGAAAGCCTTTGATTCTATCGAGACCTGGGCAGTACTCAATTCTCTTCAGCGGTGCCGGATCGACTACCGGTATATCGAGGTGTTGAATTGTTTGTACGCATCAGCCACCATGTCCGTCAAAGTACACGACACAGCCACGAACCCCATCCATCTGCAGAGAGGTGTCAGGCAAGGGGACGTTATATCCCCAAAACTGTTCACCGCTGCGTTGAAAGATGTGTTCAAGCTGATGGAGTAGAAACGACGTGGCATTAACATCAATGGCGAATACATCACACACCTGAGATATGCCGATGATATAGTCATCCTGGCGGGTTCCCTGGAAGAACTTGGTACAATGCTCGGGGACTTGAACAGCGCCTCATAACGGGTGGGTCTTAAGATGAACATGGACAAGACGAAAATCATGTCGAATGTCCATGTTACACCCGTACCGGTTGTTGTTGACGGCGCTGCTCTCGAAGTTGTAGACGAATACAATTACTTGGGACAACTGATCCAGATGGCTAAGTCCAACTTCGAGAAAGAAGTCACTCGTAGAATCCAACTCGGATGGGCTGCGTTCGGGAAACTGCATCCGAATATCTTGTCGTCCAAAACACTACCTCAGTGCCTGAAGTCGGTGTTCGAGCAGTGTGTGTTTTCAGTAATGACATGCGGCTCCGAGACGTGGTGCTTTACTATTGGCCTAATCCACAAGCTCAGAGTAGCACAGCGGGCTATGGAGAGGGCTATGCTCGGTATTTCTCTAGGTGATCGCATCAGAAACGAGGAAATCCCTACGGATTTCCCTTCGTCTACACGAACAAGGGTAACCGACATAGTTCAAAGAATTAGCCGGCTGAAGTGGCAATGGGCTGGCCACATAGTGCGAAGGACCGACAACCGTTGGGGAGGAAAGGTCCTCGAATGGCGCCCACGTCTCGGAAAACGGAGTATAGGACGCCCCCCGACCAGGTGGACTGACGACCTGAAGAAGACAGCGGGCATCCGTTGGATTCAGAAGGCTCAGGACCGGTCAGAGTGGCGCAAGTTAGGGGAGGACTATGTCCAGCAGTAGACCGCCAAGGACTGATGGATGGATGGAAGGGAAACGCCCTTTTGAAGACGCAATACCACCAAGAGAGTAGATAAAAATTTATGCAATTTATATTGCATATAATGTTTGAACATTGATTTTTAATTTATTTTAATTTCATTATTTAAAATTTTATTTTATGATTAAAATCTGCATTAGGCACTTGTATATTTTGTATGTTTCACATCTGCCAGCCATCCCGTGACGGCTCACATTTTTTAGTATCTAATAACTAATTACTTTCATTTGTGACATAAATGTGACAGAAACAGAAAAAATTGGTTGTCTGTAAAGTCGGTTTACGGACAATGGTTTTATGTGATAACGTCTATTTCGTAGAAGAATAATTTATGATATAAATAATGTAATATAAGAACGTAATGGAAGTCCTACGCACGGAGCCGCGGTGCTACTCGCCAGTTGTGTCAGCTTGAACATGGCTTGACGCGCCACCGCGACCCGCGTATCTAGCTAGATTATAATATTAAATTTCATACTAACTATACGATTTTAAACATATTTGAGTTGGAAATTTGGTTTAAATCGTTTTAAATATCAGGAGCTGCGCGACATCTGTGATTTTCTTGACTACAACTAAAGTCCGAGTCGATGTACTGTGTAAAATTCTTTCAAGTAGTTCATACCTATAAACAGAGATGACGCTATTGTAGATTTTCGTTTTCATATAATAATAATACGTACGAGCTACGAGAAATCATTTCTTTTCAAAAGATTGTAAAATAAAATAAAAATGAAATGAAAAATGCCTTCCAAGCGGACCGATTACGCTTGAGTGGGAGAGAGACGGCCGGTCTAGCGTGCCTCTCTCTCTAATGCTGCGCGCGCTTCCGTGACGTTACTCGGTTTTCGTGAATGCCTCTCAGGCTCATCGTCTTTATAAACGTTATCACGTTAAAAAATGTATAACCAGGAAAGACTACAACTTTACACGGCGTGCTTTTTTTCTGTGAAAGAATCTATTAGCTCCTCAAAGTCCGTCGCATAGGCAGTTTTGTTTTCAATGGCTAGGATCGCGAGGATAGATAGACGATCCTGACTCATTGTAGAACGTAGATAAGTTCTAATTATTTTCAGTTTGCTGAAGCTTCGCTCACAGCTTGCGGGTATCACTGAAAAGTTTGTTTTTTTAAACATATTATATTAAGATTCGATTACTTGATAAAAATTCATTTGTTCGATATTTCGAATTCTTGTCTCAAGGATTTGGCGCCCCCATGAAACTGCCGCCCGGGGCAAGTGCCCCGGTTTGCCCCCCCTTAGATCCGGGGCTGCCGTGCCAAAGTGGTTAGTGGAGAATATCGCCTCGTGGCGTCACTTGCGACTTGCAACGTGTATTTACACTGCGAAGCGCCGGGAACGTATACCTATGAGGAAACCGTTTTAATGTGTGTAAATTAGGTAAGTATATAAAGCAAAGCAACAACCCATAATTGTCCCACTGCTGGGCTCGGGGTCTCCTCTCACAATGTGAGGGGTACAGGCCATAGTCTACCACGCTGGCCAAGTGCGGATTGGTAGACTTCACACACCTTTGAGAACATTATGGAGAACTCTCAGGTGTGCAGGTTTCCTCACGATGTTTTCCTTCACCGAAGCAAGTGATAATTAACTTGTAATACGCACATAATATTTGAAAATTAGAGGTGCGTGCCAGGATTTGAACCCGGGCCCCCGCGTTCGGGAGACCAACGTTCTAACCACTAGGCTATCACTGCAAATTAGGTATATGGCGTCATAAAATTCCACAAACGCTACCGTCGAGAGATAGCTGATTGATATAGAACCCAGCGAGCACCAGGACGACCCTGGTGCCAAAGCCTTTCCGTTGCTTAGCAACATACCACACCAGTAGCAACAGAGATTGGAATGGAATGGCTCAACTTAAGGCATTCATCGTTACACAACCAACCCAAAGGATTTTTAAGTGTTGTCTTATGTGTGTTTGTCCTATGGGTTAAATATAGTGAGAAAAGTCCTTAGTTCCTATGAGCAGACCTATTGGTAGACTTTATTGATTTCAATTATTTTAAGATTGCACACAAGGATTTTTCACCCCTATACAAAGATGTACCCTTTTGCTGCTTCGAAATCTATAGACGTGTGCCATTAGTTTTTTTGGCTGACTTCCCTTCCATTGACGATACCCTTTGGTAAATCATAAGAGATGCATTTATAATGGAATTTTATTGTGCAACCATTCACAAAAATAAATCGAATAAGATAAATCCTACCCAATAACGTTCCATCTTCAGCTGTTTCTTACGTATCGAATTGTAGGACTGACTACATGCTATCTGTGATCTTTCCGCCAGCTAGCTGGATGACGGTCTGGTGGTCAAAGAGTTCACCTAATTTTAGCCGACAGTACGTGCAATTCGCGACTATCACTGACCCTCGCTCGAGAAACGGAATCCTGACGTAATTGGTGACATTGGTGTTACTAAAAGTCATAATTACTCTTGAAGACGACCAGGCCTCTAGCAGACGCAAGAACTGGAAGGGGGCTCAAAACACCACTCTCCAAAATCATCTCCTTCATTTCCTCAGCAGGTTCAAGACCCAGAAAAAACACAAAAATCTCTTCGAGCGCCCCAAAACAACAATTTTGGATCCGCCACTGGACCAGGCTTTCATTGTCACTGGATCGCCACTGGATTTGTGTTATTTGAAATATTTGAATTATCCATAGAATGGTAGGGTACACTACGACAAATTACCCCCCGAATATTACAGATATACCAAATGGTACCATACCACTGATACCACATAATAGTAGGTACGTTGCAGTCTTCTAGCTAAGAAATTATGGGAGGTGATCAAAATAAGTAATATTTCTGCTTCACATTACATTCACACTCAATGAACCGTTTCCGATAGTGCTATTAGATATTTGGTGAATTTTTTTCGATTGATTTGAACTGTTTTTACCTTCGTACGAGGTGCATAGATGTCAGGTATATGTCGATGTTATTATTTTATGACTCTATATCTAACGATCAAGTTGTCTTGTACCAGTGATAAAAAACGTATCGCTCCATATTATTGGTCGTAAACTGAATCAATGGTGCAGTGAGGGCGTCTTCTTTATCCATTTGCATCCATTAATGTAACTGTTATGGGTATAAAATACGAGCACCTACGCTTAATGGCTGTAAAAATATAGGTCCCATTTCTTAATTCAGTTGCTGTTCAATAGATAAGATCGCTGCATCGGTACAGTGGTTGGAGCTTGGAGGGGCTTTTTGTGCCACCGACAATAGACTAGACTTAGATATTACGTAGGTTTAAGCCGTATTGGGGCGGCTTAGAATACTAACCCCAATCGTGCAATCCCACGCCGGAAGGTTGTCGTAAAAGGTGACTTAATCCGGCCCGCTGGTGGTAGGGCCCTCGGAGGAATTGTATTGGTACTATTGATTTTAATTTGTTAATTAATACCATTATTACTATCACCCTCAGCTACCACCCTCGAGCATGAGTCAGCCGCCAAACGACTCGTCGTGTTCCGGCTGGGGGCTTGAGAGCCAGTTCTTTCTTTCTTCCTTTTTTTTCTTTCTTTTTGGCCGGCAACGCATCAGTGATGCCTTTGGTGTTGCTGATGTTCATGGGCGGCGATAGCCACTTACCATCAGGTGGATCGTCAGCTCGTTTGCCGGCTATTTCCATAAAAAAAATTAAATGCCAATCAATAAATTAAATATTATAATATACGAATCGTATGAGAATGAGCCCAATAATGCAATTTCTTCGAACCAAAAAGCTTACCTACCACGGTAAAGATCCGTGCTTATACTTATTATTCGCACAAATCCAAATCCTACCTACTACGTGGCGCCGCGCCTTGGCCACGAGATACTGTTATTTGTTTAATTAATGTAGTTGCAAATAATATTACCACGTAAATTACGATCACAAGTGAGATCACAAGAGATTATAATTTGAGAGCCTGTTTTGAACTTTCACGGGCAAAACGCGCGCAGTTCTTTTTTCTTATTGGCTAATGCTCACTGAACTGCCCTCTGATTGGCCCAAATTGTAACGGGTCTCCCGTAGCTGCATTCACTCGCGTCATCTCAGCGTACGGCCGTCGCCATCTTCATTTCGGTCAGTCCGCCGCGAACCGTCGTGGGGGTAAAGTTGTCGTCGCTTGTAAATTTTATTTTAACCGCACCGGCCCATATTGAAACCGGTATCATTTTTAAAGACTGAAATAAAAAATATTTCAGAAAGACAGTGACGAGTTAATTTAAGTTAGTGTTGTAGCTAGCGAGTTACATTTTTTTCAAAGTGCAACAGTGTTTTTTCGCGATCTGCGCGACTGCATTTCTTTGGTGTGTGCTAACTGAAGTGTGGAGGTAAGTTTTTATGATTGTCTTTTCGCGAGAATGCGTGGTTGCCGGTTGCCCGGGCTCACGGCTCCGGTGCCGGGTGGATGGCCGGCGCAGCGGTAGGGGAGCTAGCGAATCGATCCTCCCGGCTCCCGACTCCCGGCGCACTCGGCCCACTCGGGGGCCTATACACCTATAATAACGGTTACACGGTACACCCTCGCTCTCAATCCCGTACTAGCGTACTTTTGTCAATTTTATTTCATTTTCCACTCAATAGCTAACAAATTGCGCTTACCTACTGAATACAACAAAACAGTATCGCAATTCCAACATTTATTTTGTGAATACCCTACTAACTTGTTCGTTTATAACCGAGACTGTACTTACCTGGATTGTAAAACTGTTAGGTATTTTAAATGGCGTAATAGAAAATACTTCATCTTGTCAGGCTTTTGTTTGTATAAGCAAGAATAATCCTTTAAATGATTCTAAGTTTAACATCTACTACTGGGTGAAGGTTTATTGCAAGACCAAAGAGTATAAAACTGTTTATTACTGTTATTTTACACCATAGATCAATAAATAAGGTTTTACACCTATAATCCTAGCGGCCATGCATTCTCAGAATCCCGCTTCTGATACTTTAAAACTTCTTACCCTCAACCATCCTATACTTTTACGTTACATAAAAACTCTCATCTGTAAATTTTTCGTACAGCCCCGTTTCAATACACACTCAAATACAATTCCGCAGTGGATATTTGGAGAAGCATGGCTGGAAATGTTTTACACCTTAATAAGAGATATTATTAAAATTAAATAAGTAAATTATATCTTAACTTGGTGGGTATGATGATTTTGATTAACAACTTTTATAGCTTGGCCTGATATGAAATCTGCAGAAGATCTGATTAAAGATTTGATGAGCAACTAGATACTCTTATATCTGATAGCTTGAAAGAAACGTGTTAGAAGACGTACTATCTTAGATGTAATACGAGTTATTTTTACGATAATATAAATTATCGGATCACGTTCAGTACTTAAATTTTGTCACGTTTGGAAGATGTCGTCGAATTAAACGTACAACAATAAGAAAACCATTCCTTTTGACGATACAAGTCCAGCGGAGCTGGCGTGTCTAATTGAATTTTATTTGAATCTTTCTCTGAATGGCAAGAGAATGCCTATTACAGACAAATTGTGCATGAAAAACCCAACTTGTGATGCCGGGGAGCTTGTAAAATGCATTTGGATATTTAATTTAAAACTTTCTTCTAAATTACGTATATTGATGCCAACAGTTTCAACTTATTCTAATTATTCTAATTAGGAGATATTTTCATCATTATTTCATAGAAGCATTCAAGTCATGCCTAGAACGTCAATGAATGCGGCGAGCTCTCCAAGATTAATCAAGTTGAATGATGAATAGCGTCTCCAGGGATTACATTTTCATACTTTCGATTGAACGCTAACATGACGATGAATGTGACATTTGGGAGTTGCTGAAGGAGAAGTAACTGCACAGCGCATACAAAATGAGCCATAGTAAAACTTGCAACAGTTGGAATAAAACAAGCAGCAGATGGGAATTAATTAGGCAGAACTTCATTAATATTCTCTTGTGCAAGCTAGGGTTCCGATCAATGGTTTTGCGGTAACACTGCGTGAATAACTTACACCGGAACCTATTGCATGAACTTGCTAAACCCGGCGTGTTGCATATTACATGACAGTGTAGTATAAAATCTCTTGCACATTTTCTGCCCAACGTTTCTGAAGAATGGTAGATTTGCCAGGAGTATGGAAGAATCAAATAATAAATCTTCAACACGCAGAGATACTCATCCCGGCCTCAAGCATTGTAAGGTTTCATTAAAGATGTTATTTTATAGATTCCTTGATTAAAAATAAAACTTGAATCCTTTAAAGATTGCATTGATATTGTTATAATTGAACAAATCGCTTCAAAGACTCCGCTCACTTACACAGTCCACAGAGGCGTCATTGTGCCGAGCGGAGACCGCCAGCGTCGCTGGTCCGTACGCTAAAAGATTGCGTGTTCCCAGATCTAACAGATCCGCCAGTTCAGTTTAACGCTCTCTTCTTGTGTTCATAGCGCTTAATAAAGTTATTAGCTTTGGCTGAAAGCTAAAGAATTTAAAGATTCAATTACATTTACTAAACCATCGAAGACTAAACCAAATAGTCTTACTATTTGGTTGCTATTGGAATAGTTGCAGACAGACAAAAGTAAGATCTAAAAGAAATTTAATTCTCCAAATGAAATATGTTTCTCATATTCTTCTCTAAATTCCATAAAAATGGTCTCGTATTTATTTATTTAGTATGGTGAAATAAATTTGTATATAATAAACTTATTCAATAGCAATGTTACTCAATCGCTAACGGTGTATAACCAAGCTGCCTAATGAAGCAGGAAGTGGTGTGTAAACGACTGCACTTCGCTGGTCGTCTCGGATGTTCCGCGCTTATCGTTTGCGACTTGACATCTTTGAAAAAGAGGTTAAGTATTCATTTTTCGTTGTCAATTGTAAGGGTCTTCGTAACAGAAGTAGATACGAATTAATGAAGGTTGTATTAAAACCCAAAATGTTAATACTAAATAGTCTAATATGCACGGTAATGTCGTCTTGGAGGAGATGAAGTTAAAAGTAGCGAGTTAGGTGAAAGGCTTTCAACATCAGCGGCTGCGGCGGCGGTGGATCGGACGGAAGTATCACAAGAATGCTTCGGATACGGCACCATACTTTCCAAAATCCACACGCCACCGACTTTCCACGCTGATGTTATCTCGTAAAAATGAGATTTAGACGAGACGAGAGCAAACGCGTGGCATTTCAAGTAATTAAGCGATTTTAATTATTCCGCGCCGCGCAACGGAACGCACAAGATCATGCCGCCATGACTGCTCGTCTGCTGCTCGTTCAGTACGTGCCACATTTGAAAATATTGATTCCAACAATTTTTAAAATGACTGTCATTTGATAGTTGACATCTACATTTACATAACATCACTAATATACTGAACTAATATACTGCATTGTTATGCATTGGATGTTTCCAATCCATTTCGATTTAATGTTTCTTAATGGTTCTTACATGCAGTTTAAGTCTTTTCAATTGACTAAATTCATCAGGATTAGATATTTTTCCCAATAAGTATTTTTGTTTTTCAAATTCTGTAGAACTTTGACGCTTTACATGATGTTCAAACAAATAACACTGTATTGTTTATAAATGGTATTAGACAATAGATAACAATACGAATGCCATTCATCTATTCCCTGATATATCGATGACACCATCGATACTGCTATTCCGAAAGAACGTTTAAAATATGCGATGAGATTGTTAAATGACGTTCTTAAGCGTACGAATATGGTCGTAGCGCACATATCAACTCGGAAAGGGATCGGCACCGGATCGCCTCGCCGTCAACCTAACGTAAGCTCGGCTACGGCTAGGCGACGCCGCGCTTACGGCTAGGCGACGCCGCGCTTACGGCTCGCCGGCCGCTGGTTGACGGAATGAATGACAGCAGTTCGCCGACGTAGCGGTAGCCGCGGCGCGGCGCGCGCACGAGGAAACGGAAAGTCGACGGATAGCGTACGGTGAGACGTAAGCGCGGGTACGGCAAGTCGTCCACGCACCGTACCGCGGTTCGTGAGCTTGTCTCGAGGCGAGGCGATTACGTTACGGATCCGATAAGTGTGCTTTACAGTTTACAGTATGGGGTTTCATACAAAGAATACTGACATGCAAGAGTTGATACGTTTACGTTCCGTTTACGAGTTGATATGTGTGCTATGACCATAATGCACATAATGATGAAGTAAAACCATAGCCGTGTATTTTACCACGCTAAGCTACTTTTTTGTTTTCGCATCTAAAACATAAGGTTCATGTGGTCAGATTATAATTGACATATCAGTTTAGTCGATCTGCATATCTTATCAATTTTATCATCAACAAGTTTGCGGGCGGGCGCGGATACGCTTATTAAACGCCGCTTATTTACGAGAGCCTTTCGCACGCTGTTAATATAGCCGCTATCGATGTTTGGACAACAATCACTAATAATATTATTAATGTCGGCTATGCCAGACGATAAACAATTTTGTTTATTTGGACTCCTTATTTTGGTTTGTTCAAGTTCAACTAAACGGCCCGCCAATTTAGTAAACGTTTGCTTTGCTTTGGGAAGGATATTATCTCGTATCCTTCTTGTAACGTTCAAGGGTCTTTAATCAAAATTGACAAGTTTAAAATATATTAAAAACTTGATCGATAAAATGGTTCTAACTTAGGTCTTGTTCATCGCTGCCGTAAACGAAACCAATAAAGATGGAAGTTCTCACGTCATCGCGTCAGCATGAACTAAGAAATGGCTGCATCATGGTGAAGTGAAATTGATTGAATTCAGCGGTCGAAGCTATGTAACTTTCCGACAGCATGAATTTCTCATTTGCGTCTTACAGTGAGAATTCCAATTTCCGATGGCAGTCGCACACATAATGGAAGAGTTTGCTTTCAAACGGATCGAAAGCGTTGCCGTTGGCGAGGCGTGGCTGCGAGCTGGTCGATTGTTTCATCTCTGTTATTGATTTTGCTCGGAATGGCGGCGCGTCCCAACTGTGACAATAACGCACCATTCGGTTCGGAAGATGTTGCCTTGACGGGCAAACATCCGGCTATTGTTACCCAGTGTCTGCTCTACCGAGTGCCGATTGTGACGGCTCTGTGAATTCACTGACTTCCTTTGCTCCATTCCAAATGTTTCTGTGATTCTGTTCATCGTTGCAAGGTTTCATTCAACCTACTAATTATTGGGGCAATTAAATATTCAGAGTCATTAGATATTGCTATTTTCTTTATAAAACTTGAATGTCTTATTCAATTTCTTTTCCTGTACCTATGTTATTGTTGATTCCACAGACAGTGGTTGATTCCTTTCAGCAATCACTCGTTTTAAAAACAAAATGTAAAGTTGACGACATTGTATAGTTTATTTAGCTTCTATCATACGTCGGAGGCTGGATGGAAATCTGCAATGCGTCGGACGTGACGTGACTGACTACACAGTGCAGCCCTTGCGGATAGGTTCCAATAGTTTATATTTTACACGGATCTCCTAACTACGATTTTTATTAGTTAGCAATTGCCAAGAATAATATTATGTAAGAATATTTTCTGCAGTTTTCATTCCTTGATTATTTTATATCTATGTACCACTGATTCTTAGTGTTATAGCTTTTAGAAAAGCATTACATTTGTATGATCTTTCATATTGTATAATTTTCTATAAAAGCCTATCTGCGTTGAAGTGGAGTCACGGCATACGAAAGTGGAAACCTGCTGAGCGTCTTCACCTTGTTTCATCAGCTCTATTGTCAAGGGATAAGGATCAATTTGGTAGCGTCGGACACCGCTGGAACAATAGCTCCTCGTGCATTATTTACACAGGTGACGACGCCCGTCTGCTCGTGCTCAGAATTAATTCGCCGAGAGTGCAGTCAGCAGCCAGCCTTAGTTTATTTTTTAATACTTACAAAAGACACGCTTGTGAGTTTGTGACACCTCTCCCTCGACGACGCTTTAGCTTTATAAATAATGAAAGGAATTAAATCTCACTATTCATCGTATGTTCATCTTAATTGAGATCTGCTTCATCATTCCAATTTTTTCTTCGATCTTTCTTTTCGAACAGTTCGATCTTTGTAAATATATCTCTAGTTGATGTCTTTACAGATTGGATTTTGTCTGGTCATGGTCAGTTTGCGGTTTACGTTTAACTGTGTAAAATGACTACTCTGAAATAACCTCAGATTACTTTAATCTGAGGAATTAACTAGATACTCGCGTTACAATCACGGCAAACTACATATTTCTAAAAGTCACGTATCAATTTGGAAATCTTTGCTCAAAGTTGATATTTTTGTATTTATGTATTTTAAACTTAAATCAATTGTAAGCGTGAACTATTATAACATAATAATATCCAATTAAGTTAATGTTCAAAACAAATGAAACATAATAGTTATGAGGAAAACAAACAGCTAATTGCAATTACTAATGGTACTCGGTAGTCGGTACACGCGATCGGTATGGCGTACGTAGCGTCATAGCGGGGCCAATGACACGGCCACAGCACTCCACAGTCCACACCACAGTCCAGTGCCACAGGTAACATGTGGCGATACGACCGGAAACCAGGCCTCAGCTCAAGGCCGGCTGTAGATTCCACTACCAACTTAGGTAATAAAACTGATGTTAAACGATTATCGATTTAATGAGGTTGGTCAATCGACAAACGCCATCTATGTCTTCCGACCTGTATCTATTTATACTATGAAATGTGATTGGAACATCGGCATCTTATCTTTAGAATCTTTAGACATGGACGGATGCATTTTGTCCAGTAAAAATTATTATAAAAAACTGGATTGCGAGATTTTACTGAATAAAGAAAAAGATTTTAGTTAAAATGTCTATTTAATTATGTACTGAAATAACGGTCGGTAATGACGATTCGTCGTCTAGTAGTCGATTAGTGGAGACAATAATTATAAGCATTGCCTATTAATTAATGGAATATTAAAGAAAACGCATTTCCCGATAGCGATAGTTTCAGTTAATTGTGCGATACGTGCTACGAGCGGGATAAAATCACGTATTGCAATTTTCAACGTTAGTGTCGTTATGCCTACATTAATGCCTTCGTTTTCGTAGCAGCAGTGGCGGTACAGCCATACAAGCTAAATAGCCCAGCTTACTATCATCACTCTGCAGCTGGATAACACTCACATAATTTATTGGTAAATATTATACGTATGGAATGGAGTGTTCTGTGTTGTCGGGCCAAAGATCCCGGGATCCTGGGTTGTACGACACAACTGGGCTTGCCTTGTTTTGACGGCGTAGAGGCGCGCCACTGCGTAGCAGTAATGTCGCTTGTGCCCAAATCTTAAACCTAATTATCTATGTTTGATAATGATTTGATAGTCGAAGTTATAGAAATTAGAAACACATCTATAAACCAAACCTACCAATGTTCAAAAAAAATATTGCATAAACAATAACCGTGTAAAAAACGAAATAAAAACACAGAAACTTAGTGATACCAAGTACAAATAATATTAGAAAGGCGTTGCAATGGCGACACTGATTGGCGGGTTTAATTTTAGAACGCATAGCGCTGCGCATGCGTAGGGCGCGCCGCCGGGATTACTCTGTGGTTTTCCTTTTGTAGATTCCGGAGGGTAGACTGCTGTTGTGATCGACCGTAGAGAAAACACGATCAATGGGACAATATTACTGCAAAAAAGCTATCATGATACCTTTCTGAAATCCTTATGCACAGCTCTTTAATTTAATACCCATATTGCATTATTCAGTTTGTTTTTATTTTTTACTACTTCAAACAATGGCATCTTACAGACACCATATTTTTTATTTGACTTGTCTGAGAACACTTCGGCTGTCAAGACGCATCTAACGATGTCACAGCGAAGATATGAGGTAATAAAGATGTGTAATATACACACACAAGATACGCGCGAAAAACATCCCTTCCTTCGCAGTCGGGTAAATATTTAAATGGAAATAATATCGACTATAATCAGGTACATACCTCCTGATGTTCACTACCATATTATAAAAAGATATAACAATTCAGTGACAACAATATTGCATACCATACGTAGTAGAATTTATTGGTCTTCTATACTATAACAACTCTGTAAAACTACATTCTGGCAATAAAATAATAAATAACGCTTCACACTCATAGCCCCACACTAGGATTACCTGTGTCGTGGGTGCCATGGACAACACACAAAACAAGAACATTCACACCAAGACCAAGCACAGAAATTGAAACTCATCATTCAAATTTCTGCCTCGCTGGGAATCGAACCCAGGACCCTTGGCGCGGCGATCCGGCATGGTAACCACAGTTTACAAAAAATTTTGTCCGCTCTTTGTAGGATTCAATAAAGAACATTTTGTCTTTACCGTCCTTCCAATATGTAATTCAACGCATGAACTTTAAATTATTCATTTAGATGCCGACTGCATACTCAACTGCTCAAGGGACGAACAGATAGACAATGGCTTATTGAATAGCTAAACGTATGTAGATGTTATTCTTAATACGATAGTTACACTCAGTTTTATGAATGAATAATGTGAGCACAATTACTAGTAAAATGAAAGTCCTTGGATGACATTAATTATGTATGAAGAAAGTTAAAATTGTCAGTTAACATCAACGGTATCAAAATGATGTTTCAAAAATTTTTATTCCCGTGAAAACCATTAATTATACCACAGAACATTGTGAACTTCATAATTTATTTAACTATTCAGATCTTATTTTGATTATCTTGCATGGATAAAAATCTGCTTCTATCAGGAATTAACTACGTAATGGCTACCTCTATTTGGTGGTCCAGAATGGGATTTGATTGATGCCATAGGGTTTGTTACCTGCCTGATTAGCTACAGTATCCTATGTATTACTTAGGTTTCCTTCTAATTAGGTTGCCTGGAAGAAATCGCTACGTAGTGATAAGGCTGCCTGTCGTTTTGTACTTCTTATTTATACTGTTCTCCTTGTATGATTGTTTTCTGTGGTGTGCAAACAATAAAGAGTTATCTATCTATCTATCTATCTATCTATCTATCTATCTATCTATCTATCTATCTATCTATCTACCCTCTTGTGTTTGAATGTTTGTTGTCCATGGTCTTTATATCGTGGAGTTCCAGCGGGCCTATTATGAACTTTTATAAAACCATTCATGTTCCAGGCAATTCATTTCTCGGGCTTCAAAAGACGTATAAAATATGATTGGCTAAAAAACTGTCACGTGACCGCTTTCGTAACATGAATTTGACGTTTACACTGGAACTTGGCTGGAATTAAGAGTTCATAATAGACCCGCAGGTCAGAGGTTAGAACATCGCGGGACATACGTTGCCTCTAGCTGTTCTAATGGTGAATGTTCCGAGGATCTTTCATTTATTTATCAACGTCTTCGCATCTTTCCACTAACACTATCCAGCGAAGATCGAAATTTCATCGTTTTATCGCTTAGTTTCTTAGTTGCTTAGGATCTCTTTTACCATCCAATAAAATTAAACTTGTAAAGTTGTAAAGAACAATGTGTGTGCAAATATGTTCATTCTCGTTTTGGAAGCATCCTTTCCAAAAATGTAATTGGATAGTCGTCTTGTCATGTGCGCGCTGCGCGGCAACGCGACGCGCTCTCCTCAGTGTCAAGGTCACGCGCACCGTACGTTGACTGAACATGCGTTTTTACTTTTTTCTCTACGCGTTTAAATTCAATGCACGCAGCTGCACGTCCCAGGCCTTTTTATTTATTACTGGATTACTGGATGACTCATTAGATTTATTCCAGCCGTCACGCTCTGCTTTCGTCGCTGGTCTTACTGTTCTTTTCATTTTTTAATAAATTCTTAACTCAAATTTTCATTGATAAATGCATTGAAATCGGCTCTTAAAAATATTCTCACGTTCATGTTATTAACATTTAAAAAGTGGCCGACATGAAACACTTTTGAAGTCAAAACTGGTTCGCTCAGTGATTTGTATGCGCTAGCGGCGGCGGCTGCGACGGTACCCACTCGTCAGCATTCCCTATAGTGCAACAAACACAATTCTATATTTATCGCAGACCTATCCCAACAAGAGGCATGGTGGCGGAGGCGGTGGAGGCTAAACAAATAGCAGCCACTATGTTATAAGAGGACGTGCTTATCTTTAAATAAAACCAACTCCCAACACTTCCATCTAAAATAGACAGCCGCCCCCGCTGCACGAAGATAAAATGCGGCAAACATTAACATGATTGTATTCCATGCCCATTTATTTAAGTGCACATTTACTGTCAATTCCCATACATTTCTTTAATAAAAGCAAGGGTCGGCAAAAAAGGCGTAAAAAGCGACACAACAATTATGACAATACGTAATATGTATTGAAATCTGTAAATAATTATCAAATGAGCATTTTAAGTGAATGTACCATGATGAAGATTTACTGCGTGAGCTGGCTTGTACTTAGTATAATGATATGGTCCATTGTTATGACTTATCAGCTGTACAACGCGCCATTAGTATGTTTCTCGAATGGCGCAAATGATATGATTCATGAAAGTGGGACCAAACCAAAAATATACGTATTACCATGTTTCCCCCAAAACGGAGCGTTGCAAGTTTAGGAAGTTATTCGGAAAGTAAAAATTTGAGGATAGTATACTCGTAGTAGTAGACAAGTAACTCCTGATAAGTACTATTATTCTATACAAAAACAATAAATTTTAAGTTGACATCATCATTTAAGTTGTCAAACACAACAATAAGTGTAAACTACCGCATCCAAAAGTCATACTTGTTGGCGGCCATTAATTTGTCGTCTCCATATTAATTTGTAGTGAACTCTCAAGTGGTTTGTGAGCAGTCGGGGCTAAAATTAGATTAACGGAGTTTCGGTGTTCCAAATAATAAAATAATTGATAATGGCCCGTTAATGGTCCCCCGAGGTTTGCTTAGGTCCCTTTGCCGAGATTCAACAAACAAATGGAACTACTAATCACTACTGATACTTATGAGGTTTTAAGAGTATTTTAAGAATAGATTGTTCTATTAATGATAAATGTGTAGTGTCAATTTCGAAAGTAGGCAGATTTCACTGATTTTTATAATTCAAATAGTTAAACAGGAACATAATATTATTACTGCTAGCAGTAGCTTCCATCTAAAGAGGATGAGGTTAAATTGATAATATTATTGACGAAATTTATAGATAATGAAAGGACGATGTTTAACTTAAAATTACTTACGAACATTGCTTACGAATCAATCAATTCAATCTTACGAATAAAATAATAGTCTACAACCAAACATGCAAACTTTGATAATGATGGACGGAAATTGCTTTTTTATCTTTAGGAAGAAACTAAAATATTTAGTCAAATGAAATGTAAACAATAAATTAAAATTTATCGAGTAATTCAAAAGATTCAAGCAACCAACATCAATAGCTTCTGTACTATTTATAGATCTTCTTTCATAAGAAAAATGTTAAATTTTTATTTTAATATATTAAATTAATTACCGTCATGTTTTTTGTCTGTTCGAACGGGTGCAGCGAGCTGTGGTCCGTCTGTCCGTCACGCGCGGGTAACACTCGCTGCTGCTAACAGATTGCGGAGTTTTTCCACCTACACCCAGTTTATGTCGTTAGTTTTTTCACCGTGTACGTTGATGGGTTTGTTATTGTCGCTCGTTACCATTAAATTCCACAGACTCATAAGTGATATATTTCACCGCAGTCTAGCCGTGACCACGATCCCTGCAACTGAGTTGAAATATCGGCGTATCAGGTATATTATCTTCTACGTTATGTCTATTACGTTCACGCAGATCTCCCATTTAGGCACACGTTTGCTCAAATATTTAACCATATTCAATTAATTTCAAAACACGCTTTTGCGGGCAGTAAATTTTACAAGTGATTATAATTCTTGGGTCCATACACGGCTCCGTTAGCAGCAACTCAATAAATTATACGATAGTTTCACGATCAAACCAGTTTTCAGTTCAAACTTCGTTTAAAAACAAACAGAGCGGGTCAGCGGCCCGCTCACGCAACCCACCTTTGAACTTTGTAAGTCAGGATTAACTTTTTTTTCGCCGACAAACGAACAAACGGGCCACCTAGAGGTAAGTTGTCACCGTTGTCCATGGAATATGAAAGTCGGTAACACCAAAAGGCATTGTGTTGCACGAAGGAGACAAGTGACTCGCTCATTATTGGCCTTCTAACACTGCTACCGAAATAAAAACATTTTAGGGTTGATTCTAGAGGAAGGTTATAAAACGAAAAGTACCCTTTAAGTAACACTGCATGAATAGCAGCTAGCAACCTCCAACAGAAGCAAATCGCGATAATTTCAAACCACACCGCGACTCCGGGTATAGAAGAGGATGAGTTTGACAGGGACTCAAAGACAGATGGAAACATCTCAAACATCCCAATATCGTATACTTACTTACATGTATTATACTGTCGTATGTTGAATAGTGTGTCAATTGCTTCAAGTGCGGTCGAGGTACTAAAACTTACTGTTATAATCCGAGGTTATTACAGTAAGGCAAGGCATCATAGTGCCGAGATGAGGCAAGTCGGTGCTCGGTCTCGGAGGCGAGGGCCGAACCGGGCCGTTGAACCTCTCTAACGGTAAGCGATATTCGCGTGCCTCCACGCTAGTGTTGCCCGGTGTCCCGCTTTGTACGGTACTTCTGATGAGAGGACGGGAGGTACAGGCATGTAAGTAAACCTGGTCGTAGGTGGCTGCTACTGGAACTGGTTGGCCACAGCTGTAGATATTGTTACTACTGATTATGATTATGATGGAACGGAAAGTTTGTAGATAGCTCCCTTTTTCTTCCGAAACACACGGTTGCTACAAGTTCTAGTTCTCCCGTTTAGAAACACCCGAGTAATTTTTAGCTCTGTAAGAGTCACACAGAACATTTATTGTGGTTCTCGAGTAGCTGAATATTGTAAGAATAAGATAAAAAAAGATACGCTAACATAAATATTCACCTACGTTCTCCAGCAGTCTCGGATCTCATTTTCGGCCAGAGTCGAAGACGCTTAAGCCAAGATTGAATCCGATACGGTTACCGTACTTACCGTTGGTCGATATCTCAGGCGACACCATGTACGTGCGCGTCGGATGTCCGACAGAAACCGGTTGCTGTAATCGGTTCCCGAATTGCAGGCTCGAGCCGTCTGCGACCTACTCATTGTCAGTGAGACCGTGACGCTTTTTATAGTATGGGAAGAACAAGCTAGGTTTTCAACCAATGATATTATAAGAAAAAAGAGGTAGATACGTCAATAGCGCGCCGAAGATGAAGATCGTAAGAGCGGTCAATTGACCTCTGTCTGCTCGTAGTCGCTCTTTCATTACAAGACAATAGGCAGTTTTGTTGTTGTCAGAAGTGCTTAAGATTTGACATACAACGTTAAAATGCCTTCGTGTATTATTGTAGTGTGATTGGTGTAGTGAAACAAAAGATAAACGTGTGTGTGTTGTAGCTCTTTTCGGAACAGATTTTTTGGTTGATTTGTAAGGGCATGACGTATCTATAGTTTTTTAAACATCATTGTCTTCAACTTCTTCAGTAGTCAACATGTACTAAGCCGTCTGCAATCTCAGCAAGAATTTCAGATAATCTAGTTTAGATAGAATTTGTAAGTAATGGAACTTCATGCATAAATGCTAGATTAAAAATCATTCTAACATCTTTCTTTCTTCTTTGTTCTTCCTTTGCCGGAAACGCAATGGTGGTCAATGGACAGCGGTGACCATTTACACATAAAAATAACTGAAAGTTAGAATAAATAAGCTGAAGACCCATCTTCCTCCTACGTTAATAAAAGTTAGGCTTTTAATGTTCCTGTTCCTTTAGTGGACACTTATATAGATGAATACTATACACGTTCGCTACTTCCGCATCAATAAATACAAGTAAATGGATTCGATCATGCCAACCATTGTCACATCCATGATTTAAGTCATCGAAAACTTAAAGTCACGAATGACTCACGCCGTTTACTTATTCGTAAGACAACGCACAATTTATTGTATTATAATACGTTTCTGATGATAAGTGACTTCCGTCCGGAGCTCGAGCGCCGTATCCCGTAATCTGTAGGTGATTACCGTGTTTTTATACGGACAGACGAACGGCGCTTTGCGTGCCAACCACAGATTACCCCCAATAGACACCGCATAAGTGAAATTTTCTTAGAGTTTGAACTTACGAAATTTGGCGGAAGGTGCGGCTTGCGGGGGACATCAAGATGCGCTGTGATTAGCTATTTCTAATTCATACTTGAACTTGACGGATCAGTATTGGTCGAAATTAATTTCGTGAACATGCAAATGCACGTACGTGTTGGCGCGCGTCAGTTGCCTTGTATGCGGTATCTATTGGGGGTGATCTGTGGTGCCAACCAAAGATAACAATAAAGGATGATGCTTTTTAAATCGAGAGATGTAACTGGCCTAAAGTTTTCCAGTCATAATTATATTCCCAAGCTAGCAACGACGTAAACGAATAAATTCAAGGCTCAATCATGGATAGAACGGTTTGTTGCCCGTGTTACTACCAGGAGTAGGAACCCTGAACGATTCAATTCAAAATAGTTCTGCATTAACGGCTGGCAGGCACGCATGGTTTGGTAATCATTAATCTACGTAGTAGCTGGACTAGCAGAGCGGTTTGCTGATCGAGTAGGGAATGGCCGGGCTGAGTGCGATGACCCGGCGCACCCAATTCTGTCGTGATGCTTAACATTAGACTCCCAAGGGTGTGTTAGCTACATAAATAAAAAAAAATACCTGCCAGCGTAAAAAAATTAAAAGGAAAAAAATAAGCCCAGTAGTTTAGAATGTTTAACAGATTAGATAGAAGGATTAACAGTTGGGACCCATTCTTCAACAAATCAAATCTTGTTTGATTTTCCCAAGAAGCTCTGTAAAATTTAAATGGGTCTCGCTACATGTTGGGTGAAGAGGTCTGAGCGCCTAAACTACGAGTACGACTTACGACTTACGAGTTCGTCAAACAGTAAATTATAGTACACCGGGCCTATTACGAATTTTAAAAAACCATTCATGTTCCAGGCAATTCATTTATCGGGCTTTGTACGACGCATGATTGGCTAAAAGGTGTCACGTGACGCATTGGTAAGAATTTGACGTTTACACTGGAACATGGCTGGAATTAGAGTTCATTAGGCCCGCAGTTCATGTTTGTTTATGTTGTTCTGAGACTTCTGAGTTCTGAGCCGAGCGAGCGCGGCCGTAGACCTCTGAACCGCGCATCGATAAGCGAGCTTTTAATAGCAGCAACTTTCGATACTCGTTAGCGTGCGCGCTGCGATTCAAATGAAACGATGATTGACAGTTGCTTCGAGATAAGCGGTGTTATGCATCAATGCGGAGAATTATTACACGTACGGCCATTGTGTCTTATGCATGGAACTAATGTTATTAAAGTTTAACGGGCATATTGAAAATAGGCTCAGTCAAAAATTGGTCGTTCGTTTTTACTTTTAGTTGTCATGATGAGCTAGTAAATATATAAATTAGGTATAACATTTCCTTTAGTGTTTGATTATGCAGCCTGCACAATGCAAACACTCAATTATTCTTAGAGTGAAATAAAAGAAGACATCTTTATTTATCTGAAAGTTCCAAGAAAAGTTTTAATGATATAAAATATGGCTTATATATTTGAGGTTCCCTCAATTCCTCGTGGATCCTATCATCAGAAAATATTGAATAAATATAGGACCAATCTGGAAGCATAGATAGATCGTTATACCGTTACAACAATACCACCCACGGGAAAATCGAATGCAGAGGCGTTTTAGAGAATAACCACTAACCATTCATTGCATAGCTGCATTATAACAGTCTTTTATCATCATAAACGTTGAGAAGTAGAAACTAGCGAGTACAATATAATTAGCTTTCAACTCCCTTGTATAATGCTGTAAAATATGGCACCGTAACTCCGATATCAATTACTACACAATGTACATCGGCGAGATGCTAATAGCTTACAGCGTATCGTTAAATGTGAAATGGCCGTGGAATTAGAAACTACTGCGGAATGTCATTCGAATTACAAAGTAGACGAGATGAGACGAAGACGATACAATGTCGCATCGTCGCATCGCACAACGACACGACGCGACGCGACGTCGCCGTACAAGCGAGGCGATCCAGGTGTGAAAATTTCCAAGTTGTCAGTATCTTTTAAGAAATAATAATTGTTGAAAAAGATGAAAGATTTGTATGTTTCATATCATTGCAAAATAAAACAAGAAAAAGTCCATACCGGCTGGACTGTTAGTATGAAATAGATGAAAGTTATTCGCAAGCTGGACTGTTTTGCGAATAACGTTCAGACTATCCTCAACAATTTAAAGTATATTTACTACAAATTTTAAGTGCTATAATATTAATAACAAACATGCGATAAGTGATGTTAAATTGTGTTGTAAAGTAAGGGCTAATGAATGATCTGTTATTATTCATTAAAATATTCTAATAGTCTAATCTAATCGAATCTGAAATTAAATTCAATTGCAATTTGCATTAAATTACGCCATTGCAAAAAGGCGCGAAGCGGGGGTCACTGACTCGGGAGCCCTCCAGTGGGGATATAAAAATATTATGATAAATTAAAATATCGCAGATTAAAAATGAAACACGTGTTGCTTGCTTGTATTCATAACATAAACAGGTTATAAAAGTGAAGACCAGATGCTTGCCAAAAATGTTTTATGGTTAATTTGCATGCAAAACACGTATACATAATGTTGACTTTTAAAGTAGATATTTGTTGATGAATGTGTTAGCACAAAACAGAGAGTCGCTGTTTTATGGTTATGATGATAAGTAACGACTAGTTTTATATTTTACTAGCAGTTGCCCGCAGCTTCGCACGCGGAAATTATGCTTATCATATTTATTTTGTACCCCTCATAGAAAAAAATTTAATAACAGGTTAATTTATATTGAATTTAGGAATTTATAAAGTAAAACAAATCACAAATCATTCCTCGGTTCAAGGGTTTTGATGTGTTTTGATGCCCGGACAGACAAACAGACAGACAGAAAGACAATAATTTTAAAAACAAATTTTTGGTGCTCT
Source organism: Thymelicus lineola (assembly GCA_963932265.1). NCBI lineage: Eukaryota > Metazoa > Arthropoda > Insecta > Lepidoptera > Hesperiidae > Thymelicus > Thymelicus lineola. The sequence goes on from OZ010691.1 coordinate 716,999, forward strand.
AACACGTTATTGATGTGTTATTTATTGATTATAAATTTCAATGTTAGTCCCTCTCCCTCTTTCTCTCTCTTCATTTTCCACTCTCAGTCCCTCTCCAGCTTCAAGTACCTCTCCCTCTGCCGCTCCCTGCCCCTCTTCCTCTCCAGTTCTCTGTCCCTCTCCCTCTCTCGCTCCCTCTCCCGCCCTCTCCCGTTCCCGGTCCAATTCCCGCTCCCTGTCCCTATCCCTTCCCTCTCCCGCCCCCGGTCCCTCTCCCACTTCATGTTCCTCTCCCTCTCGCACTCCCTATCACTCTCCCGCTCCCTGTCCCCCTCCCTCTCCCGCTCCCAGTCTCTTTCCTGCTTTTTGCCCCTCTCCCCTCCCCCTCATAGTTATTACTGGCAAAATTTACTGGCAAAGTTGATTTGTATGTAATTGACTACCAACCCCTATTTTTAGGGGATGAATTTCGAGAAAACCGTGATACAATTATTTCTTGTGTCTAACTATAAGCTTAAATACAAATTTTCACCCTTCTTACTTCAAAACTGACGAAGTTCCCATACTAACTTGCGCCGCTTTAATTAACCCTTTAGGGGATGATTTTCCAAAAAAAAAACGTAATACTTAAAATTAAATTTCTAATTTTTAACTAATATGTAAACTTTCATATTTTTAAATTCAAAAATGATGAAGTTGCATACTATGTTATATCGCTTAAATTAACCCTTCAAGGGATGATTTTCCAAAAAAATATGTTAAATTTAACTTTTGTTTATTACTATAAACTTACATAAATTTTTTTATATTTATACCTACCTCGAAAACTGTAGTTGTAGTTGACTACCAACCCCTATTTTTAGGGGATGAATTTCGAGAAAACTGTGATACAGTTATTTTTTGTGTCTAACTATAAGCTCAAATACAAATTTTCACCCTTCTTATTTCAAAACTGATGTAGTTCCCATACTAACTTGCGGCGCCTTAATTAACCCTTTAAGGGATGATTTTCCAAAAAAAACGTAATACTTCTAAATTTAGTTTCTAATTTTGAGCTAATATGTAAATTTTCATGTTTTTAACTTCAAAAATGACGAAGTTGGATACTATGATAACACGCCTAAATTAACCCTTTAAGGGATGATTTTTCAAAAAAATGTGTTAAAGTTAACTTTTATTTATTACTATAAACTTACATGAAAAATTTCATATTTATAACTCTAAAACTGACGAAGTCGGCTTGTATGAAAATGACTTCTAACCCCTATTTTTACACTTAGGGGATGAATTTCCAAAAATCCGTTCTTAGCTGACGTCTCCTTAGCATAAACTATCTGTCTGCCAAATTTCATTATAATCGGTTCGGTAGTTTCTCAGATTTTTTGTTTAATCAGTGTATCTCTTTTCAATTTTATATATATAGATTAATTCTAAAAAGTGTTTAATTATGAGCGGCAGAGTAACCTATCACTAATATCAATATTATTAATCATGTGTGATGTAACTTATTTCTATAATAAAAGTTGAACATAATAAATCTACTAAGTTTCATTAACTTTAAGCAAGAATCTAATACTTATAATTTAGTAATACAAGGATACTATATCTGATTTACAATATCCTGTCTGATATACGATAAACATACAGTTATTTGAAACATAAAGATCGAACTTTTATGAACCCTGCTTATAAACTTACCTCCATATGTTACAGGTATGTTACTCAGAAGCCGGAAAGAGTTATTTTTGATTAACAAAAATATACAAAGGTGTTTGAAAACGGGATGTTTAGGTATAGATATGAAAATAAAGTGTAAGCAAACGTTGTATAAAGAACTGATATATACGTCATCCAATTTAACAACTTCATAACGGTTCACATCTATTGAAAAGATAACAGGTTATCTGAAAGCTGAGGAGCCGCACGCGCGATATGTGAAAAAAAAAACAAGAAACAAAATATAATATTATGACACAGCTTGACTTGTAATTCTTGTAAAACTACTCTTTGAGACTTTATTGAAGAAAATTACAGGTTCGCTAAAATAGTCACCGATGAACATGAACTGCTATTCCTCAGAAACGAGACAAAAGTCATGCGTAGATAAATGTCCTGCTCCTATCTATCTCCTCTGCCCATGTCACATCCGTCGCCAATCATCGCGGCCAACCATCGAGCGTTTGATTTACACTACTTATCAATTTATTTATTTTTATTATTGTTGTAGCCTAGTTCTGACTTAGAACACAACTCCCACAACAAGATATTATTTCAAACTAGTACGGTCACCTGCAGAGAAAAGTAACCCATGTGCTTAAACAGTTTTAATAGACAGATGGGTTACTTTTCTCTGCAGGTGACTGTACCGCAGCTACCAAATGAATAGATGTGCTAGTACTTTACTAAACTACAGCTTTAAAATTCCTTCGGCAACTCACGACAGGCCTAATAAGTCCCCAGATTTTAAATAATCTCACCATATTTCTAAATGTCTTGAATAAATTGCTGTTACGGCAAATATGTAATCTTCCTGGAGTCAGACGTGGTTATTCATTTTTAGTCTCAGTCTCAGTCCCCAAATTGTAAGAGCTCCTGTTGTCTATGGTTGAAAATTACATAGGAGCTTGTTGCCAAGCACTCATTGTTCATAAGCCCGTTAGGCCCAACCTTTGCCACTCCCGTCGAGTCAGTAACTCGAGGTCATCCAACAATGACGTTCCTAGACACTCCTGTTGTTTGTTTGTCAAATATAATGGAGTATCTGTTGGAATATAATTGAGGTACTTGAGCAGCTAGGACTCCACTTCACTTAGATTCGAGAAATAGCATCTGTACACTATTAAATTGTTACCTCTCCAACAAAGGTACAACATACTTTGACGACTTTTTCCTGTAGTCTGTAACCAATGCTGTAACCCAATGTGTAGTTTCCAATCCAACTAAATAGTCGATGTTTGTGTGACAATACTTTTTTTCGGGTCTTGGCACTCCAGATACAGCGTACGATGGGAACAATGGCAGGCGGTGCTGACCGCTCGCTCAACTATTGATTAAGCATAAGATTTGTGTTGCTTAAGTGCCTCTAGAGTATCCTCCTACGGCATTGTGACTTTCCTAACTATACTTACAGTCAGACATGATTTAATAGCTATAGGTAAAGCTAAGCTACTAAAAGTACAGACTAGTTTCTTAACCCGTGGCCGCGTGGGATTTAAAAATAAAATCGGGTAATTAATTCCACTAAGAACCTATACTTTACGCAAGGAAATAGATAATACCGGATAAGACTCCGGTAAGAAAATTACAGGTGGGATATTCAATTGGTACTAGAAACTCGTGTAGGCGAGTGCGTGAGGATGAGGACGAGCTCTGCAATCACACTAATCACTGGTGGTGTTGTTACAGACGCCGGTACTGACACTGTACTGGAATCACATAATTACCAAGACTCGCGGCCAACGCGCGGCGCCAAGGTGTCGTTGAGGACTAATTGGATGCCTTATTATAACCCCTAGATTATGATATATCTATGGTTAAGTTACTTTAATGGTCGAGAATGATGGCAGACCGTCGTGTTGATTGATTTCCGATCGATAAAGAATGAAGAAGTATCATGCGTACGAGATGCTAATTTTATCTAATTTCTCGTAATCGTGTACTTTTTGGAGGTGACGATTATCCCGATGTTGATAAGGACATTATTCTGACGACTTGTTGATAAGAAAACCAAGATTATGAAGGTCTCTTTTTTAATTCCTTTAGGAAAATCCAACAATTACTAGATGAATAAATAAAGGTTGGTTTTGGTTTCGACTTAGAAAATGACATAACGTCGAAGATCTAATAACCTGATTTAAGGAAACCCTGGCCTGCTAGAATTACTGGCAGGCATCTCCCTAGTTCACGATTCCAGTAAGATAGTCTTGAAGATACTCGGTTCGGACTTTCAGTTAACTGCGCGCTCTCATTACGACTCGTTTAGACAATCTGTACCGCTAGCTTCAAATCTAGGTCATTGGCGAAATAATACAACAGTTTTGAACACAAATCCTGAGAATTTTAATACTTCTTTAAATTGTCTTTAACTTAAGAATGATAGTTAGAATTTTAAATATACTTGATTAACTCCATTTCAGTCGACGTTATGTACATTACATATTTTAATGTTCCTAGTAAATATCGTTTATGAATATTTACTTAATTAATTATAGTAAAATAATATTACACTGGCACACTCCCATTACAATTTGCTTTGTTTCGCGTGACCTAGATGAGTCACTAACCATCCAAGAGACATGAACTTACATGTAGTAAGTTCCGAGTTTCCGACGGGGAATCGAAAGAACGTTAATTAAGTGTTCATGAATCCGGCAATCCACTATAAAGGTACGATAGAACGCAATTTGCGCAGTGGCACGCTCTGAATGCTGCCAACAAAAGGAACACCTCAACCTACGTGTGCTCAAGACACAGGACGCCATCGCGCCATACCAAACTCTATACACATAATATACTAAATACGAGTTGCATGACGGGAGAGTCTACTGGAAAACATATAGTAACGCGTGAACTAGGGGTGGGGAAAATAACAAGTGAATCTACAAGGAAAGCTTTTATTTAAGTCATTTGAGTGTTCTAAGTTTGAAGGGGTCGGATAGCATCTGATTAACATTCAACGATACCGACTGAGCCAGATAAACCGTCTGAAAAGATATTTGACCTTGCCAACTTGATAGGGAATTACAAACGATCAGATCCAAGTAAAACTCTAGATTGAACTAAGTCAGCTCACTTACACTGATCCGCAGGTGTGTGAAATGAGAAATTAACCACGAACGAACATGACCAGTCATTAAGTGTACAGCTATTTCAGCTCGTAACCGTTCGTTTTAATGGTCCTTCAGCGTCCGTTCCGCGTCCAAAGCCGCATTACTGCAAATGGCCCTCGTCTATTGCAACTTAACGGTCTCTCTTAAATGGCAATTAACATGTGATAAGAGCTGGAGATTTAAATTTAAAATCTCCAGCTCCATAATTTAAATTTTATTATTAACATGACTTGAATTATTCTACACACTTGAAACGCGTACAAGTTAACTGCATAATAAAATGAACTGTTACATTAAACTTGAGAACATTAAAAAAAAACACGAAAATGAATAGTAAATAATATGATTCCGATTTTAATTTTAAACACTTGTAGTAAAAAATAAATGAATGTGAAAAATAAATACCAAATACCATTGAAATATAACATATACGACTTCATGCGAAAGCAGAATATGGCTAGTAGGAAAAAAAGGAAACGGATATTTTAAGTTTAAATCTTATTATTATTTAAAAACCCTTACCATGTAATGTCTTTATTTTTTCTTCTTCTGTCTTCCTTGGTTGACAACGCATCGGTTATGCCTTGGTGTTACTGGTTTCCATGGCCACTTACCATAGTTAGCTCGTTTGTCGAATAGTTACATAAAGAAGGACCATACAAAAATGCAGTTATATTTTCCTAAAAACCGCTTAACTTACAGAAACCTCAATTAAATTAAGTTTCATTTATTTCCAGGCAAAAATGAACGGTTTGAATGGACACAGCAATGGCGAGACGAATGGCGCCGGAGACATCATCACCCAGAACCAGCAGCGAGGCTGGTGGACCATCGGACTCATCAACTCGCGATACCGGTACCTCACCGCGGAGACCTTCGGATTCAAGATCAACGCCAACGGCACCAGCCTCAAAAAGAAACAAATCTGGACCCTGGAGCCCGCCTCGGGGAATGCCAATGACAGTAAGTGATGTTTTGTATGGAATGTAAACTGGTGGCTGAGAATTAAACGATCACTAGCTATCAATCAATCAATCAATCATCTTTATTGTGGAATACAGGTACAAATAAAGTCAGGTGTAACAAGCTATGCTATGGTACGCTCCCCTGCAGAGAAAAGTAACCCATCTGTTAAACAGTTTTAATAGACAGATGGGTTACTTTTCTCTGCAGGTGACTGTAATTAGGTTCGAGTATTTCTGAGTATTAGAATCTTTATGTGTTATTTGTTGTCTCTTTACTGATATGATGTATTTATGAACCACTACACCTTCGTGCGTATAATACGTAGTGTCATTAATTTAGCCATATGCAAGATTAACTTAGATATCGTCGCAATAAGGAAGCATTCGTTGCGGAGCAATAAATACCAATATCCATAAATAAAGTCTTATATTTCATATCTGTCTCTTCTACACTTACTCGCTTAAAGTTTTGTTAAAACAATAAGATTAAGTATTTGGAATATGTCTAAAGAAAGAGCATCTATAGCAAACCGTGATAAGCTGTTAAAAGTACCATCTGTACAAATATCGAAACAGCTCGTAATATACATCACAATACACTAGTGAGTGTGACTCATGGTCTGAAGGATATTTCTGTGCATCACTTGACCCACCGTGGATATAATTTGCCTTTTTTAGAAATCCCGTATAGTCTGGCTTTGAAGTCAGCCTTTTAGGACCTTAACCGTTATCCTTTTAATATATTACGGTGGTGGCGTGTCTATTGCTGATAGTGCACTAGTAGTAGTAGATAGTTAGTAGTAGTAATAAATACCGCGTCTGCTCATTTGCCTGCATAATAAAAACGAAATAGTACCTATATTAGACAGTGATTATCCCATTACTCCTTAATTTAAATATTCGAGTACGCAAATAAAATTTAATGGTTCCTCATTTAGAAGTTACGTCCAAAATTACCGAAGTCGTATTTGCAAACAAGGCGTAGAATTAAGGCATTTTATTGCCATCAAAGGCTTGATTATTCAAGTAAACGAACAAAATGAAGCTGTTAGCGAAGTTGACGCCAATAAATCGAATGTGAGCAGGGAAACGAATACAGAACACCCTTGTTCGTCGCCGGACGATAATTGGTGCAAAAACCCCCGAGAATCCGTACAGTCCGTACACGGGCGGATTCTTAATTGGATTGTCGCGGTTGGGTTCACTACGCGAGCGGAAATCTGAAATGCGCGATGGAAATTAAACTTACGTGAAGCTTCATGGTTCAGGACTTTTAAATATGTACTTTTAGCAGCTTTATGCTTTTATTGACCATGCTTCTGCGATGCTTGAATTGATGATGGTTAAATTGTAACCAGATTTTTGTTTCCAGTTCTATTTCTATTGTACTGATTCTGTGATGAGTTATGAGTGATATGACCAAGATATTATGACAGTTAAGTTGCGATTGCACTCAGATTGCAATTGTTATTGATACTGTTTATAGACTTTGAATTAAATTGGCGTTAATATTTTCATCCGTTTACTCATGATTCTTGGGAAAACAGTCACCTTTGCCAAAAATACTTTTTATAACGAGAAGTTGGTGAATCATACTGGTAGATTTATTTCACCCACGCAGGCTGTTTTTGAGGGGTTGCGCTTCGGACTTAAAACCGCCAAATTACATGACAAATAAAAATGTTTGTTTGAGGTGTTAGTCCTTTGTTAGTGATGGTATTTATTTGCTTGTTCACGCCAATTCTGATCATATTATGGAGTTAGTCCATGGGTACCAAATCAGTATGGACGCCTAAAAAATGTAGTAAAAAACATTTATTTGTCAATTTGTTATTTAACAGCTAGGTGCTATTGTTTTGAAATATTTTTGCAATCGTTTTTTTTTATTTTATGATTTAAGTTAATCTTCAGAAACCCTTACTGTGATTGGTGTTCTTTGTTTCTGGTGATATTCTATCTATCAATGGTCAATATGAGGGAAGTAGAGGACTCGTTAAGAGATCATTCGGTGTTTACCGATGACGTGTCAAGTGCCAATGATCGAGGTCCGCTATCAGCTACCTCTCCGACATCAAGTGCTTCATTCCCAATTTCACTCCCTCGCTCATCCCCCGACATTTTAATTTAACTCAACAATGACGCGTCTCATGGCGGACCGTGAGTGGAAAACGATTATATTGCGGATGACACCTCAATTATATTACGTAATATTACCTCTATCCTCCATGCAATTAAATCGTAATTGCATTTAAACCGTTTGCATATAACCGTTTATAGCCTTCACACTCAGATTAAAGAATAAAAGGCAAAGGCCTTTTATTTACATATGGATTAAATATCGAAACAAGTTCAAAGTATGCTAGTTTGAAAGCCTATATAAATCTCAGATTAAAGAAATATATAAATATCTATAAATATTAAGTTGTCCGTGAAAATTGGGCGAATTTTTGACAATCTGATAAAATATTGTTTTTCTTGACCTATGCATTGTCACCAATTTTTCTAATTATCAAAATAAGGAAGATCCAAAAAATATCGTTAGATTTCTTGACATTGTCACCACTTTTGCTGATTGCCAAAATAAGGAAGAACTCCGGCGTGTTCAATCACTAGAACGGAAATATAGGTCAAAGGCACTGGTCTCCTTCTTTGTGCTATGACAGCTACTTATGTATGAAAGTCACAGGTATACATATCTGTGTTATAGACCATGATGAGCGGAATAAAAGTATCGTATTTTAAACGTAAAATCGATTCATTAATATCTTCAGGTATTTCTAAGCCTTTAAGTAATATGAATTTTATTACAAAATTCGATGATAATAATTAACTTTTTAATTATTCATCCCATGCAATTTGTTTCATTGCTTGGACTTATAAATACTCATGATAAATAAATTCCGATTACAATATAGATTTGTTTTGTAACGTAAATTCACAATTACTCATTTTTAATTTCTCTCTTTCTAAATTGCGGATTAACCAGATATTTATTTTATAATATTTAAAAATAGAAAAATATGACTGTAATTTTAAACTCTCATTTTACTTGTTTCTCGTACTATCAAAACGAACTTAACTATATGAATTTAACTATACTCGTAATATCAAAACGAAAATTGGCACAAACGCCATTTTCGAACATTTTTTCGTTCGGTTTGCGTAATCGCGCATTCCTAACCGATTAAGACCATTTTTACTAGGTCAAGGTGGTATGCGTTTTTCGGAAGTACACCCAATTATTAATATAATTACCGGTATTATTATAATTTTCCCGTAAACCCTGCCTGGCTTACTACCAGTCTCTTGCTCGAGTCAACCTCCAAAAGACACCTCGATTTCATCTATCGATCTCGTAGACTCGTGGAGTCAACGACCCGATAGTAAAAAACAAACATAATATTTATTTGTAAACATACATAACGTGTCCTGGCCTGGAATCATACCTAGCGTCCGCTCTCGCTCTCCGCTCGCGCTACGTCCAGTCCTTACTCCGTAGTGTCGGTCCCCCGCCCCCCGCTCCCCGCCCCGCGCGGCGCAGCCCCCCGCTCGCGAGGGTCGCACCCCATTGTCAAGGTCCGCGCCAGCTGTGATCCCCAATCTACCTGGATCAATACTGTGTTTCCCGGCACACGGCCGCGCCACCACGCCACCTCCGCACTGCAAGTGTTTCGACAAATTCAGGATTTGTTATAGGTATTTTAAACTCGTCACACATTCTACAATATATACCACACCACTACTTACTCCCTGTAATAATATGAATTGAACTATGTTTATATTACCTATGTAAAAATCTAACTACGTATATTATTATTGTAATATTTAGACGTTATTAACCACAAAATCACGGTATAATTGGCGAGTTATTACGGTTTTTTATTAATTTACATACTTACCTAATTTTATGTAGGTATGTTAAATCATTACGATTCTATTCAACAATGTGTAATAACTATCATACTAACGACTGTATCTAGATTTTAGATCATCATAGATAAAATAATTAAATTTAAATTTATTTAAATACGTTTATATCTGTCACTAATTTGAAACACACACGAAGCCTTCGCATGTGGAGCGACGTGCGGCGGGAGGGGGGGGGGGACAGTATGAAGTATGAACTCGATATCGAATGCAGCTCCGCTTCACAAATATTTAACATTCTCATAAAACAATAGATACACGCACAGAGTACAGACACTGGTAGTGACTCCCGACATTGTTCTGCAGTGGTACTCAAACGTTGTCAATGGGAATTGGGAACCGTGAGTGAAATGCGTAGCTGCGAAGGCAACAAATCCACGTGTTAACTTCTTCATGTATCTCAGATATTTTTTCGATTATTTTATAAGACAAAACTTATTCGGGAAGCATCGGAAACTCGCATGCGTCTGCGTTCTTCACGTGCAATTTTCATCAATAAAGCCTCTCATTTACTACAAGCTCTGGATAGGAAAAATCGCAAATATTTCTAGAAATGTAATGTACACGGATATAATTGATGATATTTAGAGTAAAGTTTGAGAACTAGCAGTGCCACAATAATATGGCCGGTTCCCACGCTCTGATACTGAATGGTATTGTGATGGCTCCGCGTGGTATGTGTTATGGTATGCGACATACTGTTGATTTCACTACAAACCTATCTGATATGGTATCTCCAGATGTTTGAGGAGGTACCAGCGGGCCTGTTATGAACTTTTAGAAAACCATTCAGGCAATTCCAGGCAATTTATTTGTCGGGCTTTAAATGACGTATGATTGGCTAAAAAGTGTCACGTGATCGCTTTTGTAACACGAACTTGACGTTTACACTACTGGAACATGGCTGGTATTAAGAGTTCATAATAGACCGGCTGGTCTGATGTTTAGCGACTTCAGCCACGCTGCATAATTAAATGCTGTGTATATGTCACCGGAATATAATAAGAACCGTAAGTTTATAAATTTCCTAGGAAATTTATAAACTTCCTAAATTTCCTAGGAAATTTATAAACTTTCGTAGGATTCTAAACGAGACATAAATTGTATTATTTTACGGCCACATTTTCGGAAATTGATAAACTTACCGAGCTCACTCGTAAAATAATAAGTGACCAATAACCAAACGCTCCTTTGTTGACGAAGTGAAATTTACCATAGAGCTACGAAAGTTTTAAGTGGTCATGACCAAAACTTTGACATGATTGCACACGAAATCGAAGTTGGCGAATCAGATTCTTTCGATTTCAGTTGTTTTTTCATGGCGAGGGGCTTCGCCATAGATGTCGACGGAACCCCGCTTCGCGGGGTTCCTATTTTTTCTTAAATAAAATCAGACAACCATAACCTAACCTATCCTTCTTTTGATTTGAGTTCAGTTGTTTTTTCATGGCGAGGTGCTTCGCCTTAAGTAGAGGTTATTAGCATATTATGTAAAAAAGTAACCCTGTATTATAGGTACCTAAATAGATTTAAAGTAAAAATACTGTTAGGTAGGTAATCAAAACTGATAGATTTAGTTTATAGTTTGGCAAGTCTGATTGTTCCTAAGTCTATGGACACAAGCATTGCCACTGTCAACATCGACCAATCAGAGTGCAGTGTGTTATTTTCCGTATTTTAAAGAAGCGTAAAATTAAAAGCTCTTCTGTGATTGGTCGAGCCGTTTAGAATTTTACGGATGGGCAATCCGTTAGTTTATAAATTTACCACGAGACGTCGCAGATTGATAAATTTCCGAAAATGTGGCCGTAAAATAATACAATTTATGTCTCGTTTAGAATCCTACGAAAGTTTATAAATTTCCTAGGAAATTTATAAACTTACGGTTCTTATTATATTTCGGTGACATATACATAAGTTCTGATTTGTAATATACTAATTGAATTTCACAAGTCACTACCTACTTTATTATAACCAAATAAAATAAGATGTATCAAATTGAACATTTGATTCACCTAATGCATAGAATGACCAAATGCAATTCGTACACTTAAATCACCTGAGTGACCAACGTTGGGTGAATCATCTAAGTCCGAATGTTGTTGATCCTGTAATTATGAATACGATGCAAGTCATACAAGTTAATCTCTGTCGTTGTTTGGGTTAAAAAATATATAAACTAGCAAACTGTCTAATTAAAAAACTTTCAAATGTAAATCGGCAGTGTTTGAGAAGCATTTGCATTTTTATAGTTCCGGTAATATTATCACAACATTGCTAACTCACGCTAATTAACGCCTATTCATTCAGAATTTCTAATTTCTTGATGACTAAGTTGACAGTTAATTTTATAACATGAATAAATTTTTGGCCTACTGGGGTGGAAATGTGTAGGAGAAAATCTCCTAAATCTCTTCGAGGAACAGATGGATTGATATTGATAATTGTGGAACACAAAGTCCCAAAAATAACAATTCCTCACCGGAACTTTGGGTCAAACTTTGCGGAGTTTCTTCTCTTTCCTTATGGTATCTTTCCAAAATGTACAAATGATCTGCGTTAGGAGGTATGTTGACAAACAAAAGTTATTATATTATAATCAAATAATGGGATAACGCTAAAACTAATCACGAATAACTGCAAATAAATAAGGATTCGCTGTCGTGGGTGCCATGGGGAACACACATCTAGACCGAGAACAGAAATTAAAAACACATCATTAAAGTTTCTGCCTCGCTGGGAATCGAACCCACGACCCTTCGAATGCGGCCTAGGCCGGATTGGTAAGAATTACGTCACATGGCTCGTCAAAATAAGGAAAGCATAAGTCTAGGTGTATGTAGTATCTGCATGGCGAAGAGTTGAGTTTTGTGGTGCACCAGGATGCGTTAATTCCAAGCCGCGTCTCTGTTCCAGGTATGATCTTCCTCCGGTCGCACCTGGACAAGTACCTGGCGGTGGACTCCTTCGGCAACGTCACCTGCGAGTCGGAGGAGAAGGAACCCGGCAGCAAGTTCCAGATCAGGTACCTCAGACTTTTGTTGCTTTATATTATCCTTATGATCGAATGCAATGTAATAAAACCACCGCGTAAATGCGAACTGTAGATAATATAGTTATTAATTTGTCGTTTCTAATATATTCGTATCTTGAACTTGCATATCTGAAAACTGTATACAATATGTAAATATGTAAGGATAAAATAAAATTTAAGAAAAACGTAGAACGTACGTGTAATATTTTGAGGATAATTTCATTTATTTGATGTTGCGTATCATGGCTTAGTATTTCAATTAGTGAGTAGGTCTATATTTAGTGCCTGGCCGATTAATTAACTCTAGGTGTTACCTGTTTACTGTATTTATTCAATTACTTACCTATATCATCAAAGCGAAACTTGTCCATAATTTCGACGAAAATAAAACGAATGAATATTTATAACAATCAATTCTACCAACTTTGATTTAGAACAGGTATATTTATAAAATTAATGCTAAATATATCCAAATGATTTGCTATGAAAATATCAAGCCATAAATGTGGGCACCTTGGCCAAGAGCACCGCTCGCAAGCGAATGGGCTAATCTCCTCGCCACGTGTCGCGGAGAATGGCGCATAAATCTTGGTGACCCCTCCCCGAATACTAATCCCTGCTGACTCACCGGATGCACGGTCTCTGAAGCGACGCCTTCACTTCGCGAAGTGCGAAGGCACAGGCAAAGCGTGTGGGATATGTCGTACTTAGACGCTTAGAAATGCTTTGCCGTTTCCCAAAGCAGTAACACTTTTAGAAGTTATACTTCAAAGATGCCTCTTCTTAATATATAATATCTTTGTTATACTTCTTATTGTACTTACCGTTTGAAAAGAATTATGAGAAAGCCAAAAAGCGATACGATGAAGGTGCGTGGTACTACGCGCACAGCATTATCTGGAGTTGCTATGGATTGCCATGGCCCACGACTCGGCTCTCTCGAATTGAATATTGTCTGTTTCATTAATGAAATGGCCCCGAAGCACCGAAGCCACGGCTAACTTTTTAATACCATTGAATGTTTCCTCGACATAATATTTGTTGGTGCGCCCGCCTTGCGCTCGAGGCGAAGGCCCGGCGAGCGGTGGCGGCGGCGGCCAGACAATCTATTTATCCGGCCCGGATAGCGGCTGCCCGGTCCAGACCACAGACCAGACTACCGCATAATATAACTGTTCATTTTTGTAAAGCCCTATGCAGCCGCATTGCGTCCTCTCCTCTTTTATATTTATAGTAGTACTTAGGTATATATCACTACTAAGTTCTAGATGAAATGCCTTATAACTCAATACTTATTTAGTTACAATTAATTAGACACTAAACTTCAACAAGGCATTGATTTAATAAAACGAAAAACAAATGTAGGTAGTAAAATCGTTAAGATGCTCTAAGTTTCATCAGGAATGCCCATTGGCCAACTGTCTCAAATCAATCAAGATCTCACGGCCCAGTGGGCGCCACGGCACGGCGCGTGCAGCGACGCGGCGCGGTGCCTGGCGGAACTAACAGGCGAGAGAGTGAATTGTTGGCAGTACGAGCGGGCGGGAGATATGAGATCTTATCACTATTACCAGCCGAGATTCTTTGCCACCTGGCCTGCATTTCTTTCGCTGCTTGTCCAACAGCTGAACACGTTTAGGTACAGTATCCACATGCATACACGATGCGATTGTATTATTACCCGACTGCGCGACGCAAGGGAAGGTAATGTGTTTATCAGTCTATAATATCCGGATGACCGAGCTTTGCTCGGTTTAGTGTTTCTTAACAACACGGTTTACTGAAGTAGCTTTAGTATTGCTACTTGCCAATAGATGTCAGGAAGAGTATTTTGTAGAAGTTTATCATTGCCTGAAAACACCGATAAAACGACATTTTCTAAAAATGAATCATAGCTAGATCGAGTTATCGCCCTCGAAACCCCCTATATACTAATTTTCATGAAAATCGTTGGAGCCGATTCCGAGATTCCAATTATATAAGAATTGCTCGTTTAAAGATATAAGATATGTATGTACAGTCACCTGCAGAGAAAAGTAACCCATCTGTCTATTAAAACTGTTTAAACAGATGGGTTACTTTTCTCTGCAGGTGACCGTACTATGAGGCGTTGTAGAGACCAAACGTGTTGACCGATTTTGATGATTTGTACATCAATCGATTCCCCTTAACCTTGCGAGTGTCACTAAAGACATGACTGTTAATCCTTCTATGGTGTATGTAGTTCAGTATTACTTTTAACAACATTTTAAACTACTGGGCTTGTTTTTCCTTTATAGTTTTTATTACGCTCTGTTGGGTTTATTGTTTTTTTTATCTATGGTATTTATCACCATGAAAACCACGAATCAGTTGCAGATTACTGATTAAGGTAATCATCAGCGTGTTTGAGACACCGTTGTTGTTTCAATTATTTTTGTATGAGAGACCAAGCTATGCTCGTTATTAAATCAATATTTCCATATTGATCTACTATTTCTACTATTGTTTGATCTCTAGTCATTATCCACTAGTCATTATAAAAAAATCTTCTTTGGAAGACTATTGTGTATAGATGTGCCGAGGAGTTTCTTTGCGGCTTTTCTTCTCCTCCATGACAAAGCACCCTTCCGAAAAGCTGGTAGATTAAAAAAATTACGTGCATAAGTGTGACACCTAAAATATTTTGAATTTAAATATTAGAATTCACGAAATTGTGCAACAAATATTTTGTCATCAATTCCAATAATTCTACACTTCAGACAAACTGAGTGATTCAAATTGTTTTGTATTGGATAGCTAGTAAATAATTTGAGGTTACTTCGTATTGTTTTGTGAGCGGAACACTGGGATCCAATTGTAAGCCATTTTACCGAAACAAAAGTGTGACAATGTATTGGTCAATGATACAGTCACGTCAGTCGCTGTCGAAAGTAGAATGTCAGTACTACTGAAGGAAGTCTGTGATTTGCACAACGGTGGGTTGATATTATAAACTAAAATAAAAAAAAAAACCGACTTTAAATGAAGTACATCCTTTCCAATAAAAAAAGAATCATCCAAATCGGTTAGCGTGATATTATATGGTTTCTCATGGATGCCATTGTCAAATCTCGCTGAAATTGAAGTGGGACCACATGACAAGCACCAGCTTTCGATAAAAAAAATCATCCAAATCTGTTCACCCGGTCGAAAGTTTTGAAACAGTCGAATTGAGAACCTCCTCCTTTTTTTGAAGTCGGTTAAAAATTGTACTTTCATTGTTTTCTTTGTGATCATTAATTTGAATGATCTAATAGGGATGTCAGGGTTGGGTTACAACACGTGTAACTGGATATAAAAAGTTGCTGAATGTTCGGCCACGTTAGTAAGATGAATCCGTACAGTAGGTTTACGCATCAGTTTATTTGGTGATAGCGAACGCAGCGCGATGTGCGATCAATACGGCGCGGCGGCGGCCGGCTAGACGGCCAGTCAAAACATGTCAGATACCAGCCAGCCACCGACAATATATGGGATAAAAGCATTGACTCACACGCTGACTCATACCAAAACAACTTCGCACTGCACTTGCAGTACTTAAAAATAATCTTAAAGTACTCAAGTACCAAAAACACGTCCTAAATGCCACCCCGTTTTATTTTAGTCAAAGATTTGTCTTCGTTCATTAGTATTTTTGGGCGGTAGCTGACAGCTTGAGATTATTTTTTCTTTAAATCTTTTTGAATGTCTTTCTTGTTCCATATATCATTGTCAATTATTGTACAAATATTTAATACCGTTTGTCATAAAGTTGTGACAGTTCTCACTGCTGGATACTTATAGGTACCTATATTGTATGTATGTAATTCTAATTACTTATGTATATCTCTAATCTTTATCTCAGTGACTAAATACGGATGATGTAGGTACTTACCTACCTATGCTGATTCAGTACTGAACAATTCATCCTACCAATTATGTAATGGACACACTGGTGAATATTAAACATAATATTATACCCTTTTATTTCTTTAATCTGAGTATTATACCTTAATCTGAGTATTATACTTATAATCTTTTAGGTCCAAATGTTCGTTCACATTTACTATTAGTACTTACATACTATACTATGTCCAAAATCCTTATAAAAATCTTAAATTATACCTAAATTCAACAACCCAAGAAAGGCTTGATTCTAGAGCCTCTCGAATTTTAAATGTCCCCGTGTACCTCTCACGACTGGTGAGTGGTGAGTCGTGAGTGCCGTGACCGAGTGCACTCGCCTCGCCCGATAGGGTCATTACACGGTGAGAGTAGATGCACCCTTCAGATACGGATTGGATATGTCCATAAACTCCAAAAGTCAAGTTAACTTTGGTGTTATTTTAAAGGGAGCCAACCCTACCGCTTCCCATACACGAGCGAAATCCTACTTTATCTTCTGTGCTTTAGGTTCATCTTACCCTGCACTCAATAACAATTATTTGTCCTACAAAACTGTCCTTTATTGCTTTGTAATTAGGTACATAGATTGTTTTCTACATAAGACAGGGGATGCTGGGACGCTAAAGTGCCGAATTTAAATGAGCTCGTGCCAAAATACATTCTTGACTGTCGAAGTCCCCTTTGGAATTTGTTTGGAGGATAATTAACTAAGTATGGAAATTTAGAAGCAGTTAAGAATATAAAGTATATTCTGATGCTGACAGTACCCAATCCAAAGTGTAACTGAATCGGATAAAACCAGCAATAGGTGCAGCAGCAATATAAAAAACCACGTGTAACAATGTGGGAGTAAATTTTTCTTCAATTTCATTAAGTCTTGCAGTTTAAGCTGTAAAAAATACACATTTTCCATCGCTACTTCATGATACCTAAAAGGATAAAATTTTGATAAAATCAAAACTGATAGGCAGATACAGTTATATTTTTATTTACAAAATGGCAACTTAACCAAAAGCGATGCGCGTTTTAAGATGATATCAGATCAGTGCACTTATGCATCTAACTAAACTTCAGCACTCCCATAAACTTTGCGCCAGAATCCGCTGGGATCCGCGGCCCGGCGCGATATTACAGCGAGAATTTACGACGCGCACGGCACAAGAACTTTACACATCGCTTTTTGTTTCCTCTCACAATTACCTTTGAGCATTTCAGTGGCATGCTATATAATACGCTTCTTCCTGAGTGCATACGACGTCAATCTGAAGGCAGCATACCCCTCACGCGACGTTTTGATTGGCACTGCGAAGCTGAGAGTTGCTCCAGGCTTAATGAAGGCGTCTGCAGTGTCTGCACTAGACAATCGCTCGTCTGGCGATTGACCCCTCGCCTCTTCGCCCCCTCGTCCTGGCGACAGATACCGCGTTCATCCCGCACAATACCCGGTATGGTGCAGTGTACCCATTACAGTGCCGCTGCAAGGCATAGTTTTCAAAATTATGCAGTGAGTTACGATATTACGATACTACGTTATTACGATATGCGTCGTAATCCATTCCTCCGGTGGCACATGTCTAGAACTTTTTCTGCCTTCAACAAAAGTAACTATGTATAAGTTATTCTCTCTCCATCTGGGCCTATTTTCAGTGATAATTCATCACCTATTCTTGAAATATTTTTTTGACGTCTATGAAAAAACTTTAAACTTATATATACGTGGCGTCTGGCGATTTCATTATAATCTTAGCAGGGTTATTTCAAAAAGTTTAATAAGACGACCGGATAAATTTTATTTGATTATTTACAAACAACCTGCTGAACGGGTCTCTCTCCTCTTAAGGAGGCTTAGAGCATACTCCAAAATGCTGCCCTCGCTAGGATGGGTGTAAAACAACCTACAAAGACCTGTACATAATCTACCAGTGAGAACAAACATAAACTAATTTGAAAATGTAATTTCGTTGCACATTCAGCAATGATATTAAACACATTCAGTAGTATTCGTACCTACATAAAGCTGTGGCCAGCATTACAACAAATCAAAACAAAGGCTGTTGCCAAACTCGAGATGAAACAAAAGAAAGGGAGAGAGGTTAACGACTGAGTTCCGTAGAACTGCGAGCCGCTGAGGTGTGACTAAACCGCGATTGTTACAAACTGCAAACGTTCACACTCCACCGAACAAACATAATAACTGGCTTCAGGCTTACCATTAGCGTCTTGCGAGTCGCGGGCAATAGAGCTTCAGGGATTGCCTTCAACTACCCGGAACGGGACTGTTCAATGATAGTAAATATGACAAAGGGCCCTCTCCTATTACCATGTAATAAAATATGCATCAATTACGCAACTAATAGTACTTCAGTGGCATCAATGAATACTTTCACATCACGATAAATGTTTTACTGTGACTGGCTGGAGAACTCCAGACAGGCGAACATCCTTCAAAATTAAATGATCACCGTGCTAGATTCATTTACAACTTTTTAACTACAACTAGCAGAAACACTAGACATAAGAGTTTCTGTTGGAGTCTACAAGTGATGTTTCAATTGTCTAAATGCTTACTCTTCTTCCTGATCATTTAAATGTATTAAAATAGGAGTTCTGCTAGAAATACGAATATAACCGTTAACTGAGTAATTTTTCCAACGTCCTCTAACTTCCAATGGTTGTTCCAGCGTGTCGGAGGACGGCAGCGGGCGCTGGGCGCTGCGCAACGTGGAGAGAGGCTACTTCCTGGGTTCCAGCTCCGACAAGCTCACCTGCACCGCCAAGGTGCCCGGAGACGCCGAGCTGTGGCACGTGCACCTCGCCGCGAGGCCTCAGGTATCTATCCTATCATGGTCAGCAATGTCAGCATAATGGTTTTACGAAGTCTACTGGCTAATGGCAGTAGCCAGTAGCCACCAGTAGGTCACATGAAACGTGAGCACTTCATGAAATGTCATTCTACGATTGGACAACGACACTTACATGATATGTCATGTTATTATTTGTAAAACAAATTGCCTACATGACAATAAACACACAAGCATTGTTCGGTAGACGGATTCGTAATTCGGCAGATTCACGATTCCACAGATTTGAAGATTGGGCAAATTCTTTAATCAATTTAGTACGGCAAAAGTAGCTAAAGTGTAAAATGCCTATCTTACAACCTGTTTTTACATACAAACAGACAGACATTCTACATTACCGGCAACAATGTCCCAGTTGCATAATGCATCACATGTAATGCAACAGTCACGTTCAATTAATTGTGATCTATCATTGAGCATTCCTTTGAGATCCGATGTACCATAGTTATTCTCCTGCTGAGAGAAGATTCCAACATAAAAGGGTAATAAATTCTGCCTGCATCCACACATGTCATGTATAGGCAAACCGCATCTAGGAACATCACATATACATAAACAAAAATGTCGGAATAACTTATTTGTTACCTGAGGCATGACTCATGTTGACTTGGAGTGAAATGGCAGCATGATAATAATGTTGTCGTCCAGTCGTAGAACTAGAATGACAATGCTCACGTATTTTAATGAAGATCTAGTTTTCAATTGACAAATTAAGAAAACTATTGTTTTATGAAATTTTTAATATTTCTGGCGTTAATTTTGTATAGTTATTATAAATCAATAATCTACAATACTATGCGTCGTATCTTGTTCTAACGTGAGAGTAATTAGAGGAAAAATATTGATAATTTTTTATCGATGTGATAACGACAGAAAGATTAAGTCATTTCATCCATTGTAACCTCTTGCGATTGAGGAAGACACAGAAGGAGGTTTTTAATTTAGGAAATATTTCTCTGATAGTTCTGACACGTTGCAACTGCTGCAGTGCTGAACAAAATAGCAGCAATTATAATAATATTATATTATAACTTTAAGCTATAACTTAAATAATTTATTGCCCTGACTTAATTCTAAACAGTTCATTGTTCCTCCACCATTAGCTAACAGTTGTCAGTATAATTAGTCAGTACACGACCGAGGTGGAGGAATAAAACTAAGTTTAGAAATAAGATATTGACAAGGAGTTAGCAGTCAGCATTCCGGAATGTCCCGCGCTAACATGCAGTATGCACCAGAACATAATATCGCGTTCTCAGATATAACTGACAGCGACGAGACTCAATTTGATCTACTGATACTGGTGTCCTGAAGTGTTTGTTGCCTTTGGATTTCGAGACCAATAAAAAATAACAAACATTTTCACTCATATCATTCAAAAACAATTGTCAGGAAATAAAAAATGTAAAAATAAATGCAGTTTTTTTATAGATTATTTAATGAGCTACTAAGAATTTTTTGACAAAACTTACTCTGTGACTAAAAATTAACGAAAACCTATTTTTGATACATAACTTTGTCCTTGATTTTTCTGCACACGTGAGGTTGATGGGGACTTCATATTTTATTCATAATGGTGTTCCCAACTGTGTGTACCAATTTTCAGCATATTATTATGCAAATTATTGTAAACCTAAATGTCTGTAACTGCTTAATGGCAATCCCAGTTAAACCTGAACAGCCTTAACAACCTTAAAAGTTGATGGTGCGTAATAAAGAACATAGAAAGATGTAGGCAAGCATTTTCTGGGATTGTCTATATTTTTTATCTGGTTAAAACTGGATGCAGACGCCTGGTATTGTATTGAGGGCAATAACTAAATTAACCTGCGCATCTTATTACACTTAAGACGGTAGGTAGAATGGAAGTAATAACGAACGTTGGTTGAGAACGAAATCCTATTAAAATCAAATCACGATTAGGACGCGATGTTTTTAAATACCTTTTATTGTTGAAAACAATCTTCTACGATATAGATTCCTGGATACTTGGGAATAGGTAGGTACATAATAACCACTGAAACTAACCCACTGAAATCCTCTCGTCAGTTTGGTATGGTAGATGGTAAGAAGCGAAATTTCAAAAACTAACTTACTTGCGGCATCGCCAACGTCTTTCCGAAGTCGTACACATGCTTAGATCAAGACCTTACGAATACCTAGAATCCTAAAATATCTCTCGAACGCAGCCTCGCAGAACGATGTCACACGGGCGCAATAGGGCGTGTAATGGAAGGTTGCGGGTGGCCCGTGGCGCGCACCCAGTCTGCCATTAGCGGTCATCCAACGCTCGGACGCGCGCCGCAGAGCCCCAACCAGTGTCGGCTTACATGCAGGCTACTGTACGAGGCTCTTAGCTAGTGGTGACTGGCTGACTGCAGCTTGGCACATATAGCTACTGTCTAACATTACTTACGTCGATCTACGATAATATTAAACTGTATTGCTCTTGGATATAATCTGGAAGCTTTCCTGGGTATTCGAAAATCGCCTGTGACTAAAGTCCTTAGTTCATCATAAGGAGGTCTACTAAAGAACTTGGTGATAACACCTGTGAACCAAGCTCTGATCTTTAGTTATTTAGTTTCATCATCCTCTAACAAAATAGACGTTTAAGCTCCCAAAAATCTGCTGCTAGAAACATTACACCTCTATAGCTTCATGTGTGCTGCTGCCTCCAGCGTTCAGATGTGAGTGTGTTGCCCCCAGGTGAACCTGCGCTCGATCGGTCGCAAGCGGTTCGCGCACCTGTCGGAGTCGCTGGACGAGATCCACGTGGACGCCAACGTGCCGTGGGGGGAGGACACGCTCTTCACGCTGGAGTTCCGCGCCGACGAGGGCGGGAAATACGCGCTCCACACCTGCAACAACAAGTACCTCAGCGCTGCCGGCAAGGTGAGCCACCTCGTTCCATTGACGTATTGCTGCATGCTTTATTTTGTACTCATTGACTCTTCCCCTTTACTTTATTATTACTGCCTTCTGTAGATTATTACAATTAAATCATCGAAATTTACTTGCTTTTGTTTGAAGACTAAAAAGCAAAGCAAAAGCAAAGCAACAACCCATAATTGTCCCACTGGTGGGCTCGGGGTCTCCTCTCACAATGTGAGGGGTACAGGCCATAGTCTACCACGCTGGCCAAGTACGGATTGGTAGACTTCACACACCTTTGAGAACATTATGGAGAACTCTCAGGTGTGCAGGTTTCCTCACGATGTTTGAAGACTATTTAGTGGGAATTCTCCTCAGTTATTAAGTAGGTACTCATTAGCAGGACAGCACGCCTGACTATTCGACTCCATTTTCTGATAGCAGCCTACATCGTGCGTTAATGGAGATGACAGATCTGTTCTGTATCTATTTTATTTTGTCCTAGTCGTAGAAACAAACAATACAACAAAATAATCGGCTAAGGATGAAACTACTAACGATTCAATGTCATCCAATTCTTATAATTATATGACGAGTACTTAACTTCCGAACTAAAAGGCAAAACAATGGGACCTGCGCACTACAGTGCACATTGCACTGCACTCTGCTGTCTCTCGTTAGCACACAATGGAGACCATAACGCATTGATACAGTATGTGGTACCTACGGCCGTACGTGGGAATTAGCGAGCTGTTGACGGCCGCCATTGTTGATACATCATTTAATATATTACTTTCATGTGAACATTGAACGTGACAATTATCATGTAATTGAGTAATTTGTTACAACCAAACTTTTTATTATATATGAGCTGATATATACCAGCAAGCAAGCTGACTAGCGACTTGATGGGAAATGGTGTTGCTCCTGGAGATCAGTAGCGCCCTAAACATCATTGATACGTTGCCGCCAAGAAAGATAGGAGATAGAAAATGAAAGAGATAGAAAATTGTTATTGGGTAAGGTTCCCCAACCTTAGCTAATAATAATAAACCTCTATTGTTAAAGATTTACTTACCGGTGAAAACAATCGACCATTTTATTAATGAGATGGTCATGTCCGTTGCAACTGTTTAGTGGGAATGAAATTCATTCAATGAATGTCTTACGCCCCAACTCAGAGTCATTAACGGTTACTTAAATCGCTCCTTAGTAAAGAATCACCATACAAATTCTGTACTAAGGAGCGTCTAAGTAACCTTTAAGTGACTCTGAGTTGGGGCGTTACACTCATATCAAAGTCGACAACCAGTCGCTTTGCAAACGTTTCATATAAAACGCAAGTGATTAAATGAAAACCCCTAATCTATCAATGTAATTGTCTGGTAGTTAGGGACAGGTGTTTCTCGCGCGCTCGTAATGACTGTGAGAAAATTGTACTCGAAGTAATTACACGTTCCTTTTGATCGGAACTGAGGAAGTAAAATGCAAAATACTTCATTCGTATTCGCAGATGTACGCATTGGTTGACTTGTAGTTAGTACGACACTGTGTACAAATATACCTGATAGTATGATAATGCCGTTAAAGTTAAAATCACGAAGCTTCACAAATATTGGAGAATATGATTGCTTAATGGTTCAAATATCTTGCGGTGATGATGGCCAAGATGGTCATAAAAATTAATAATAACCCTCTGCACTTTACAACCTATCTTACTTTACTTTCTACATAATATCTTACTATCTACATAATATCTTAAACCAAGGCTATCAAAGATATTAGAAATCCGCTGTAGAGAAAAATTCTTCTTCTCTTAATACTAACTCTATTCCACTAACTTAATTCTACTACTACTCTATTCCAGTGTTGATTGAGATAGCGGTGTCTGACATCTAATACTTATCTCTTTTCTCTTGACCAACAGCGTATTGGTGATGTCTGTGACGTTACAGATCTATGAGTGAAGGTGATTACTTACCATCAGGTGGCACATGTTTTCTATAGACTTCATTCAAAAATAATCCTCTAGAACTGCCCCAAACCCAACTCATCACCCCCTCTCCTCACAGCTGCTAGACACCTGCACATCGGAGTGCCTGTTCAGCGCGGAATACCACGCGGGGGCGCTGGCGCTGCGGGACAGCTCGGGGGCGTACTTGGCGCCCATCGGCTCCAAGGCGGTGCTGAAGACGCGCTCCACGGCCGTCACGCGCGACGAACTGTTCTCGCTCGAGGATAGTCTCCCGCAGGCCGCGTTCGTCGCTGGACTCAACGAGAAATACGTCTCGGTTAAGCAGGGTGAGTGGAACCTATCAATACGGTAGTTTATAGCTGGTTGTGATTGTGGCCTTCAGAATTAAAGAATTCAGAATTCAGAATTTCTTTCGGAATTCTTCAGAATTTTATCACCTATGATATTATGTTATTGTTACCACCACATTATTATGTACTATGTTTGACGCAATAAAGAATTATGAATTATAAATAAAATAAATAAATAAATAACGCTTCACACTCATAGCCCCACACTAGGATTCCCTGTGTCGTGGGTGCCATGGACAACACACAAGACAAGGACATCCACACCCAGACCAAGAACAGAAATTCAAACTCATCATTCAAATTTCTGCCTCGCTGGGAATCGAACCCAGGACCCTTAGCGCGGCGATCCGGCATGGTAACCATTGCGCCACACGGGTCGTAAATTATTATTAAAAACGCAAATGGTTTCGATTGTGGTGAGCAATAAATGAAAAACATCTCAAACTCAGACGCTATTTCCTTATCACGTATTTTAATATATTAAGGGCCTGTATAAATTGTTGCGTGAATAAAACGTTTAAATAAAAAAAAGTATGATTATAATATGCGTCTTCAGTGAATAGGCTCTTACAACGTTCGCACACTATACCACCCTATTTACATCTTTACTTAGTCCTTGTCCACACATACCTGTAAGAGTAAATGTTGTTTATTGTCAACAACATCGTGTCGTACCTATTCATTTCCCATCCCTATCTACGATAAGATATCAATCGATAACTGATATCTAATAACTGTGACCGAGATGAGAAGAGAGTGCGCTTTGTAGCAGATAACAATTTCTCCCAAAGAGCTCCGGTACATGGTTTATCTGTCATCTCGTTATCCGTTAACGGCGTATTTAATCCTCTTCAGCCGGCACGATGGCTTTTTTTCAAATACTGTATTTACCACAAAGTTCTTCTTTTACACGAACTTAAAACTCTTCAATTCTTCAATCACTTTCAACAATTCAGTAAATTTAATATTCAATACACAGGCTGCAAATTTACTACAAAATTATTTAAAAATAGAAGTCGATAAAATCAGCCCTGCATATCGATCGAGGTGTCAGTCATAAAATCGATAAATTGAAGTTATGATGCTGTGATCGCAGGTTTAATTTAAAAAGCTGTTACCAAGTATTCTACCTATATACCTGTAGGTAAGAGCGATGTCGCTTTTTAGCGTCAACTTGTACTTAGTTGATTTAAAGTTGATACGCGAAACAACCCGCGGTAAAGTGAGTTGTTTTGAAGAGCTCGCAGCTCCGCGGGCTCGTGACGGCGGCTCGTGACGAGAGGTTCTTCACCCGATGCGTGGTCCGGTGGTCCCACCGTCGACCACTCCCCACCACCCCACCACCCCACCACCCCGCCATCTGTGCTAGTTGTTATCTACGGTGACATTAGATTTGCATAACACGACTGATGGCAATCATCTGGATTTCATATAGAATCATAAGTAATTCAAGTAAAGCTTCAACTTAAGTTAAACACAAGTTTGTTTCGACGACAACCCACATTTACATACCTGCCTAGATGAACCAAGAATTTA
Organism: Thymelicus lineola; assembly: GCA_963932265.1. Taxonomy (NCBI): domain Eukaryota; kingdom Metazoa; phylum Arthropoda; class Insecta; order Lepidoptera; family Hesperiidae; genus Thymelicus; species Thymelicus lineola. The sequence continues at coordinate 743,235 of OZ010691.1, forward strand.
ACAATTGTGGTTTTCAATTTCGTGAGTGTAATTATGTAATAATTATCATATTTAACAATTGTGGTTTTCAATTTCGTGAGTGTAATTATGTAATAATTATCATGAAACAAATCAAGCAATACTCTTAAAATAAGTATTGATATTGATTGTTTTGATATCAATTTTAATTCCCTTAAATAATCATAAGAGTCCATACAGAGAAATATACTGATAATTTAATTCAGTAAACATAACATCGGTGCGCATTGCAATGCATTAACACTAAAACAGCTGCAATCGACAAAAAATTAAAAGAAAAACAAAAGAAAACTAATTCCACGGGAACGTCGACGTATCTTACATAATGTATAAGAAAAATTAAGATAATAGTCGTACGGTGTATACTTATGATGTCAGGCGTCGACACGACGCGACGTCGCGTTATCGCGAGTTATTTGCCGCAAAAAACGGTCCATTGTGTGCGCCGGCTTTCTACCGTTTCTATCGCGGATCGTGGATAGCGCATGTCGCATGCCGGCCGCGTTCCAACGCAACGCTAAGTATGTAGTGAGTTCCATCGTCTACACCGAATTTATTGGAAGTAATGAAACTAGACAATTAGAACATATGCATCTGGCTCCTACAGAATTGAACTTATTTAAAAGCGGTCTATAAATGAAAAATAAGAAAAATTGGAGTGGCAGTTTTAGTATACATAAGTGCAAAAATATTGAAATAGTAAAAAGAGAAAAGCAGTCATAAATAAAAATAAATAAAAATGATAATTAGGAACCTCTAGTAGGTACAAATAAACGCAGCCTTTTTTAAAAAATATTCAAAATTATAAGCTCACTTGTCGATAAGTGGTCGCTGTGGTTGATCAGTTATAACAGGCAAACATTGAACTGTTTTAGCATGTTTTCGTCCCTACTCGGTAAAAACGTTATCCTCACTCATCAGTTCTATTGAGTAGTGCGAGTTACAAATCTGCACTAGAACAGTAGAATTACACGAAATGAAACACCACTGCGCAGACTAACAGTCGGCAGTCTAGGGTTTGAGTATGGAAACAGCTAAAACACTAATAGACTAACAGTCGGCACGCAAGTGTTAGAGTATGGAAACAGCTTTCAAACAACAGGCGATAAACAACCACTCTGCGGCTGGCGGCGCGCGGCAGAGTGAGGACTTTAATGGAATGAGGAGTGGATCGCTGCTGGCTGACTAGCTGGTCGACTGTATCTGTAGCATTTGCCTTTCTCGCCTTCTGAATTACTCCTCGAACTTTTTTGACAAAGTGAACAAAGAACCTGTATCAACCCTTTTTAATAAACAATTGAATGTCATAGTCACAGACTATGTAGAACTACGTATGTGATAGTCATTCTTAGATTCTTTTTTTCTTGTAGGCCAGTGTTTCATAAGACTGTTAACAATATTTTAAATAGGTACTTTGAAACAGTCAATGATGCTCCATAATTTTTAATGATCAACGGTGTCAATATTCCTCATTCTTGTCCGGGAAGCATATTTGTAAATACCCAACGCTTCAGCCACCCCAAGTTGCTGCGTAAATAGCAGACGTGTGAGACGTGTCGGACTGACGCGTCTCATCGTATCATCAAGTGGCTGGTCTGTTGGTTAACTGAATTGGAAACAGTAACCGTGGCGTGTTCCAGGTGTGGACGTGACGGCGAACCAGGACGAGATCTCGTCGCACGAGACGTTCCAGCTGGAGTTCGACTGGGGCACGCGGCGCTGGTACATCCGCACCATGCAGGACCGCTACTGGACGCTCGAGACCGGCGGCGGCATCCAGGCCAGCGGGGACAACAAGTGAGTTGCGCTAGCTTTATTACTGATAGATTAGTCTTTCTCAAAATAGGTTTGGTGATATTGCACTACACTTCGTGATGTCGAGACTACCTGAATCACGTCGAATATCGACGATATCTGCAAGTACTCGTAGCTACACTAGATAGTTGGAATTCGGCCGCTCCCCAAGCATGTTGTCTCTGGTTATGTGGCTGGCGGAAGATTTCTTGCTTCATGGGCGATAATGAACGTTGAAAATCTTCCACGAGCAATATTTCTACTGACTTATGTTTTCACATAATAATATTTGATGGTATTGATCAAATTATTATACATTTTTTCATTAACATTGTTACGTAAGCCTAAGATTTTTTTATCTTTAATGGGGCAATGGGTAGAGAGAGGAGTAAACACGCTTTAAGATTTTAAATAACAGATCCATTTAAATTGGTAACTATTTGCTTTGTCAACATAATATAGGACGGACTTTGAGGTAATGATAATACACTAATTTATTTACTTTTTTTGTTATTAGGAAACATTCCTAAGTATTATTCACCTGTATTCCTCTGTATAAATGTAATCGTGTTGTCTGGTGCAGGTCATCGAACGCGCTGTTCGAGCTGGAGTGGCAGGGCGACGGCGCGGTGGCGTTCCGCGCCAACAACGGCAAGTACCTGATGACCAAGCGCTCCGGCCACCTGTACGCCAACGCCGACGGCATCGACGACAACTGCAAATACTACTTCTATCTCATCAACAGGTGAGCAACACACAACACCTATCATTATTATACATATTGTAACGGCCAATTTCAATGCAACGGATACTCACCATTCTTAATTTATAATACCGATACCGATATAATACCTATTATACTGGATCGAAATATCGGTATTATAAAATACGAATCGTGAATACCCGTTGCATTTAAAATGTTCAGGGTCCGCGATTAAATAACTTTAAAATCATTTATTGTACATAGATTTATGTAAAACCTTTTTTGACGTTTTTTCAATGGCAAGACATAGACAATAAAACTCCGCACATGGCCGCACACGCACTTTTTTTGAATTGATCTAATTAGTAAATTACTGGGTGTATTATATTAGTTATGCTTCGTTAATTTAGTAACATTCAGTGTGTAAAATAAGGTGTATTTGTTGTTCGCCAGACCGATCCTGGTCCTGAAATGCGAGCAAGGGTTCGTGGGGCCGAAGGGCGTGCGGCTGGAGTGCAACAAGGCCAACTACGAAACCATCCAGGTGGTGCGCGGGCCCAAGGGAGCCGTCTACTTCAAAGGTAAGTCATGGCTCGAAGGACCAACTTTTTTTTATAAATTATGAGTTCATTTTTGACTACAATACCACTTGATGGTAATTGTTGAGGATAACAAAAAAGAAGGACCTCAAAGAGATCTATGGAACCAAGTCTCTACTAAAAGAAGTCGCATTACTGACCAGTTTAATCACGTTGGTACTTTATGTATGGTGGAATTTTTTTACTTGTACTCGCACCTAGGTAAAGCCGTGGCGGAGTCAACTTTATAATTGTCTATGTAATCTCAAGAGTAGTCTTTAGTACTAGTCGTCAGTAGTTCGGGTGCATTGATGTCACACGGACAACGTTAGGTTGCCCAACTGCGCGTTTGTACAACATTTATAAAAACGTTCCCAATTTGAATGGCAGGTCAAAACGGCAAGTACTGGCACGCGGACGGCGAGAGCGTGACCTGCGACTCGGACAGCCCGCAAGGCTTCCACCTCGAACTGCGCGAGCCCACGCGGCTGGCCATCCGCGCCGCCGCCGAGCGCGCCTACCTCGCCGCCGCCAAGAACGGCAACTTCCGACTCGCCGGGCCTGACCTCGCGCACGCCACGCACTGGGAGTACTAGACCAGTACTAGCTACATCCCCCTCCCCCCGGACAGCTGCTTGGATACATCACTTCAGTTACTTAAAGGCCTGTCATGGATTATTCTATGTATCTTCGGTATCTATGTAAGGTTCAGTCAGATGTAACATTTTCTATTATTATTAATGTATTTGAAATGAATTTATATTTCATGTGGTTTTGTATCGTGTAAAGTGAATTGTCAAGGTAATTAAGTTAACGTAACGTTAGTGTAAGGCCCCTCCAAGCAGTCGTCCGATCGTCTCGATTGAATCTCTTCAGCAAAGCCCATTAACAATATCCTGTTCACAATATTCTTCCAATGGCGTGTCCGCATCGGCCCCGATTAACGTGGTGTCGAGACGGACGATTCCAAGTGTTTTCCAAGTAAGAGGTAACATTAGCGGGCGGGACGCATCCAGGTGACGCCATTTTGTGTCAACGCCATTTGCGTGAACTTGAACGTCAAGATGGCGGCTCCGCGCTCCCAGCGGCCGGTTCCGAGAGGAATCCGCCGCGACTGGTCGATAAAACAGAAAACTGGAATGTCCGCAATGTGATGCATTGTTATCAAACATTTCGCATAAAAAAAAAGAAATGATGTACCTAGGTGGGTCAGCTGGAGATTCCGCCCGATTTGCATTTAGTACGGATAAGGTATGTATCGCGTGAGTGCGAATGTGATCGTATGAAAATATCGCTTCTCTTATTATTATTATTATGATAATCATAGATTATTTTCTTATTATTGGTAGATCTGCCGACACGATTGCTTTTTTCGAATTTTTATTTTTATGAGCGTCACTATATTGTATCGGATGGCTTCAGTAATTTATTTTAATAAAAATTAATTGGAACGGGAATATTATCCAAGTTCCATAGTATTTATTGGAAATGATAGCGTCTAGTCGATGGGTTATGCATTTGTACCCCTCGGGGCCCGGCGCACGGTGGTCGCCGAGACAGACTCCTCGCGTCGTAATTAATTTAAGTTATTCAGGGCCGAACGCAATACCAGACGTGTGTAGGGCTCGCTTGTAACTTCGTCCAACATGGGATTCGTTTCGCTGGATCATAACAACGAATTGAGACGTCAGAAATCATTTAGCAAGGAGTAAACTTTCAGTTGAATTAGTACGCGACGTCTCGGTTCCTCCCGCGGCGCGCACTAAGTCTGGCTTTTAATGAACGAGTAAGCTAATTAGGTTATTGTAAGTATCATCGCTAGGATAAGAGACCCGCGCACCGCTCCCAAGACGTCCATTCCATATTCTACGGAGACATTTTTTTAATATTTTACACGTTTTTTGTACTGGTGCGTAGTTCCCTTGTACATACGAGATGTTTTAACAACCAGACTCTGTCTCCGAACTCGTTGGGAAGCGAACTAACTCGGATAAGGTTTTTTATGATAATGAACAAAATAAGTATTTGTACTGCAATTTATGCTGATCCTAAAATTTAATATTTGTACGATAATGTCTTTGTAAACTATTAATGAATAAATTATAATCATATTGTATAATTTTTATTGTTTTATTTTTCGCTATCCATCCAAATTTACCTGCGTGTGCCTGCATCCTTGTAAAGAATCAACCGTTAAAAGTTTTTAGGATATGGTGGCTCCTTGTAGCCAAGAATGACCCCAGGACCGTGGCTGACCCCAGTGACGCTATTAGTGTTGCAGATGTAATTAAACACAGAGTAGGTACTTAATCACAACGTCTTACTATAGTAAGGCCAATGAGAAGCGATACGAAATGTAAACAAAACAAATGACCTTGTCATTAGGAAATGCAGGGGTGCGTAACTTATATTACATATGTATTTCAGTAAACAATATATTTAAAAAATATATCTAGCAAATTGAATTACCATGTGCAATTGTTATTCTAAAAAGCTGACAATAAAAAGAAAACGAGTTGAAATGAGAATAATAATACTAAAAACGATAGGTATAGCAGGGAGGTATCTCACTCTGTTGACTTAACCACCAGTAGCTTGGGTGATTCGGGTCCTGCTATTTTATATTAATTTTATGTACATTTAAATTAAATAATACTGTTTATGGAAATGAGAATAATATTCAAACATTTTTAAGGAAATCATTGTTGTGGCGCCATCGTTAACCACTCTTAATAACAACAAACAATAATCAACAACAATAATTGAAATGTTATGTTGGCGAACCCGTCGTGACCTTGCCATATTTCTGCCGAGAAAACGAGACATTACGACAAATACACAAGATGGAAAGAGATAAATAATAGATTGTCAACTCCACAGTCGTTTTTAAGGTAAATGACCTTTCGTATCGCTTCTCGTTGGCCGTACTATAGATAGCAGTAACCACATATTATTTACCTATCAGTCTACCCGCCTGCTATATGGTTAGCTAATTGCATAAAAAGACCAGTAAAACACGTAATATTGAAAAACTTATATATTTCAATTAAATAGTTACATTACTTTACAGTTCTCCCTAGCTAAGTTACACATATGGATTAGCATCGATGCATTTTATTGGTCAAAACGAATATATTAAAATAATTTATCTACATAACTGATAAACAAAGTAATAACCATTTAAACCGCTAGTTGAAAATAATCAAGAGATACATAAGAAGAAGGTTAAAGAGAGTGCGTTGCCAGTAAAAAAACATTTTAGCAATCGAAAAATATTGACAACTATCACTATTAAAATAGGAGTGCTAACGTAGCGAGCCGTACGCCGTGAGCCGTAAATATTGACTCCGTTTATGATACTGGCAACACGCTCGGTGACAACATGACATCTGTCAAGCTGTCATGATTGACAGCTGACAAGTGCGAATGTTGCCGCATACAATTAGAATTTAAATCGCTCCAGAGAATGAAAAGGGCGTGAAAAGTACAGCATACAGCATAATTCAATGCACACAAGTGTATAAATGGAATATTTTGTACGCGACACACAATACACACGTTATAAAGCGTTTGCAATGGACTGTGGGACGCTCGGTCTGAATCACAATCATACCTGGTACATGTTTGTAAAACTACAATGTAATAACATAATATTTACTACAACATATCGCATACAACACACAAAAGACCGGTGCTATTTTACAAGTAAATCCCTTGTGATGCGCCATCGGCGACATTATTGCTTTCTGACGCGACGCTCGCGGCGTTCGCATTACATACTAAAATTCACTCGTCGGCAGAATCATAAAAATTTGTACGCGCTAAATTCGTCCGAAACACGATAAGGCAAGTTGGATATGGAGTGCTCGAGGCGAATGAGTCGTGAACGTTCGCGATGGAAACAGGATCATAATACAAAAAGCGTAAGACTGAAAGGAACCGCAGCGTCGCTTTACTAAGTATAGAGTAGCGATTACTATCGACGGCTACCGATATTGCTGTGACAGCGAGGGACAGCCGGCATGGCGACGAATGGTCCGATACTGAGTTACGATGCAGGGTTTTCTGATACAAGCTCGGCCCGAGACTTAGTCTACAAAAATATTTTTACATTCATACAAACTTTTGCTCTTTATTTTACCCCTATGAAGGATTAATTTTCAAATATCCTTTCTTAGTGCTACATGTAAAAGGAATCTCTGTACATAGTGCATTGTCAGTCAGTAACAGATAGGCTCCCATTAACCGCAGGCACAAATAGAAAATTTTTTCATAATATCAATATTAATAAATGCACCTTAGAACTCCCCTTTTCTCCTGTATCAAGGTAACTTTATGATAGAATATCTACCGCGACTATGCCGGCTGTCCGACCGCAGTCACCGGACACAATGTAAACAGTTTATCTAAGGCACGGTTACCGAGCCCCCCGCGGAGCCCTCACACCCCTCACTGGCCCTAGCCCCTCGCGCGGTCGCATCTGGTTCTATACTACGTTACGTTTATTTTATAGTGAGGAGTTTTGGTTCGAGGTCATCACCAAACGGTAATGAGACTTATATAAACATCACTGTAAAAAATATTAATGGATTCGACCAGATGCGACCTCGCATCACACACACATACTCACGCCCCATCTAGTCGCGTTACCTCATCTCTAAACACACTGGATCTAATATTTGACATTGTTGTGATCAATGTTACACTCGTATAATATAGAGGAATCGACGTAGGTAAGCAAAAAATCGTATAATGTCCAGAGCATATTATGAACCCCATTGAAGCGGGGGCCCCTCAATATATTTGGGCACAGGGCCCGACTAGGGTAAGCTACGCCTCTGTCACTGTCAGTGTAGAGAACTTAGTACTTCAAACCAAGGCAAAACAGCTGTATTATAATGCCTATCCAGTGTATTTATATACAGAGGTCGCGTGTCACCGGAAACACGTTTCCATTCTGGCCATTAATTTATCGCATTTACATTTAATTCACATTACACTTAATATTTAAGCATGTACACTTCATTTTATCACCAAGCAGACATGGAAACGTGCACCCAGTTTAATGTAGAACCATACTGATCCTCCCTCGTGACCATTTCGCTCCTCTGTAAGAGTGGGGCGAGCGTTCTGACAGATTATAGTATTTATAATGCAATTACACTATATTTAACGAGGTACTTTACTTAAAATATTTTTCATTATTTATATTTTGTTTTTTATTAACATTGATATCAATTGACTTAACCTTTGAAATTTTTGCCAAATATCGACCTGCCCAATTTTTAAAAAAAAATTTTACATGAAATAAGTTAATGCTTGACATCGATCCCACCTGATGGAACAATTTCAACATAAGCCACAATTATCAGGAATTAACAATACGTGCTCACGTTCGCCCCCTCCCACACGCACACTACGCACACTACGCACAGTGCGTACGGACGCGCACGCAATAACGTACATCTCAACGTATGATACGTTCATGGATGCTTTTCCCTGTACGTATGTGTACCGTATTCGCACCTCTACCTATCACCATATCTCTCTGAACACCGTTATTTTTTTTATAAAAAAAATACATTAAAAAATGTGTTTGCAAAATTTAGATTTTGTCACATTTAGCCAGTATTTAAGGTGTCAATGAAAAAATTGTCGATGTTAAATTGAATGAGGCAATTTAAAACAATAAAAAATATAGTTTTAAGTTAATTCACATCTGGTAAAGTTTGGTTTGCAAGATGTGACAAGACCTACATTTTACTTTCAATTCACTGATACTGTATACAATATACTAAAGTAAACTGTAAAACGATTGATTTTCATAACAAATGAAAATTAAATAAAATAATTACAAGAAGTATAATAATAATATTTATATCGTGCATTCTCGTTTCTATGTGTGACAGTGGTTTGTTGTGATCAGTAATCAGTAGGTACTGTGATATTTAAATCTAAATAAATATTTTTTATGAATTACTCTCAATCATTCATGCCTCGAACATCACTTTAAGCCAATCTGACATTATAGTACATAGTAGTCGATACACATTGATATTATTTATGTGTGTTACAAAATCTATGATTTAGTGGCATTTGAATAACGCTAGAACTGATTTAATTGATTAGCATTATACTTCGCACCTTTATCACATATAGAAACACGAATACCTTTACATAATTTTAAATATTTTTAAATGATAATCAAAACCAGTGTACAAGAATAATAATAATTGTAAAGTCCATCCACAAAATTCAATAGTTTTCCATTAATGCTACGAGAGGCCAACGGGACTATGATTATGATGAACAATTGACTTCGCTCGGTACTCACAATTAACGTATGATTTGAAATACTATATACACTAACGGTAAGTACCTGGTATAAACAAAAAAATCGCGATGATAATTAAACAATATTTTATTCGTACCGTTATAAATTTGGACAATATTTATTTACAAATATTTTCTTATCATATTATACGATAAAAATTGTTATGTTCAAGTGTTACCAAAAGAATACTGAGCCCTATCTACGAGTAAATAATACAGCCGAAGGAAATACTTCATGCGATAGTAAGTCGAGGCGGATACATTAGAAATGCAATAGTATTTGATTCCATATAAACGTTGGAGGCAAACGGTCACGCACCCACCGGCACTACCGACGGCGATATTAATAATTTACGATTAAGTAGTATCGCAATCACTTATGTTCAACATATTAACATCATTTTATTATGTAGAATTTTTCCCAAAAGAATTAACGTAAAATATTATATTGTGACATAGTCCAGTACAAATAAACCCATAATGGCTATTAGTTTATTCAATAAGCAAATAGAAGCGTCTGAAGCCATAATTTAATAAGCTCGATCAATGCTGTTCACATTAATTGGTGATACTACCAGGGGGATAACCTAGCTTACCGTCCTACACCGGTACTGCCCTGCATTTCCGTTTGCTCCTCAACAAAACAAAAATCATTTATGATGCTAACGGCCACACTCAACTAGTATCAGTCTGTTCCAATCTGGTTTAAACCAGTTTAAACTTGTTAGCTGTGGAGTCAGTCGGTGTTCCAACTAGGCGTGAACATGGAGTATAGGGCTAAGGAGAGCTATTTCATATGGGGGAAAGTTGAAAAATTGTCCAGCTGTATACTGATAATAGAGGTTCCAATACGTACCAGAATGGCGCTGGCGTCGGAATAACTACGATATGAACATAGCTGTTGTAGATGGAGCGAAGTTTGCTGAGTTCAAATAGTCTATAATAATTTATCCTAGGCTACGGCAGCGCCAACCTTATTGGACGTGTTTTTACGGACACTTTTTGTACACAGAGATGGCTCTCCTTACCTCCTCTATACTCCATGGGCGTGGATGTGAGTGTAGCCATATCGTTACCATGTAGTTGGTGTTTCAGTTCATATATTAGCTCGTCACAGTCAGAGTCCCGCCGGCCGGGCCCGCCCCGGACCGCCCCGCCGCTTACACTATGTTCTGAAACAAAGTTAAAACACATTCAGTTTATATGCTATGGTTGATTCTACAATTATACAAGATTTTTAACAAATTATCCATCCATCCATCAGCCCTTGGAGGTCCACTGCTGGACATAGGCGTCCCCTAACTTGCGCCACTCTGACCGGTCCTGAGCCTTCTGAATCCAGCGGATGCCCGCTGTCTTCTTCAGGTCGTCAGTCCACCTGGTCGGAAGGCGTCCTATACTAGCCCGATTTCTTAGCACCCCCTGCCCCGCCGTTACCTGGAATAGCGGGGCTGTCGGGGATTGGGGGCCGAGGCTTAGTTTTGGCTGTCATAGGGGGTTGAGCCAATAGTCACCACGCTTGGCTAGTGCGTGTTGGTGACCGCAGTATATGTTAATACTACTCAGGGAGACGCTGCTGCCCGTCTCCTGGAATATCCCATTAGTCGCCTTTTACGACATCCCAGGAAGAAGTAGGAGTAGTGCTATTCTACTAAGTGGACCCGACACCACACGGGGGACAAACAAATAATAATAGAGATCTGGTAGGTGTCGATATATCAATGTTGTCAACATGATTGCAATGCAATGCTGATTAAAATTTTTGGATTATAATACATAACAGCAATCATAATATTGTACATAATTATAATATAACAATAACAACTGTAACAATTGTCATTCTGTTCGAACCACAAAAGACATACATAATAACTAAAATTGTTAATTAATTTGTAATTTTGATTTGAAATAAATATAATTAACAAACTCAACAATTCCACCTCTGCTGAAGTACATATATATATAAGTGAACAAACCTGGCGCTAGGATAAGAACGGATTGGGCGTGTGTCGCGCGGGCGGCGGCGACCACGGCGAGGAGGAGCGCGCGGCGACCGGCGCGACCGGCGCCCACGGGTCGCTGGCGGGCAGGCCCACGCCCACGCCCACGGCCGCCGAGCCCAGGCCCACGGGCGCGCCGCTCATGTTGAAGGCGGGCGAGGCGGTGAGGCCGGTCGCGGGCGTGGGGAAGGGCAGCGCGCCCGCTAGCGGCGGCGTGATGCCCATCTGCTGCTGCTTTAGCTCGTTGATCGTTAGCCGCGCCTGGAACATTTCACACAAATGTTTCTCGTACATATAAAAATTAGCGCGCTCTCTCTCTCTCTCTTACGAACAGAGTGAGATCAGCGTCGTCAAGTTAAATAATATGTAGAAGATTACTCATACGTGTGTATGAATACGTTTCCAGGCTGCGGATAGCCTGTTGTTCTTGTTCTAGCATTTGGTGGCACTGCACTGAAGCTACCAATAAATGCTGCAATACTATATCTTGGATGTTAACCTGAGTATGGAAATATAGTCAATGATCATATAACTTGGTTGCTGCATATCAATATACTGCAAACAGTATAAGGACACGACAAAACCTACTCCGCAGTACCGCAACGCTGTATAGTGACTACCCTACATCTTAATCCAGAACATAGTAAATCTGTGTGCTAAATTTCATAAAAATCCGTTCAGTAGGTTTTACGTAAAAAGAGTGACTCACAAACTTTGAAATTTATAATACATATTACTAGCTAAACCGGCGTATTTCGTATCGCCTAACAATCAATGAATGTATTTTGTTGTTACTTTTAACTTTTATAGTTTTGATAGGTTTAGCAAATCAGAGACCATTAAATTCTCTCTCCCTCTCCCTCCTCTCACCCTCGCCTCTCCTTTCTCCGGAACAATTCCATCATACATCATTTTTGCGTAACATAAACCGTTTACGAAGTGCACGCCACGGAGGTTCTCAAAAAGGAACAATTTTTCCCGTTTTTGCAACATTGATGATGCTTCGCTCCTATTGGTCGCAGCGTGTTGTTATAAGCCTTGATAAATGAACTATCAAACACAAAAATAATTTTTCAATTCAAACCAGTAGTTCCTGAGATTAGTGCGTTCAACTAAACAAACTCTTCAGCTTTATAATATTAGTATAGATAAGGATATATTTCAGTATGATAGTGTGCTAGTCGTGTTGTTGTCCTATGTTGGTCATGCGTTTTTTTTTTATTTATTAACCAATGAAGACTTACAAAAAAAAAACAGAATTAAGTTCTGCCAAACTGTAAGCCAGTTTGTCGACAGTATTAACATATATTCCAGTATAATGGTAGTGTATGTGTATGTGCGGTAGTCGGTAGTGGGTAGTGGGTACACACCGGCGGCGGCTGCGCGAACTGGCGCGCGGCGAGCGGCGGCGGCTCGGCGAAGGGGTTGGGGTTGGGGCTGGGGGCGGCGGCGGGCGCGGCCGGCTGCAGCAGCCGCTCCAGGTTCACCAGCGACGAGTTCTCCCCCAGGAACATCGAGGGGGACTTCTTCACCGCCGGCGACGCTTGCTGGGGGGTCACGTTGTCGCCTGTGCAGTGGACAATATGTTATTATATTATAATGCAAATCAACGTATCTTTTTGACAGTTGTTTGTTATGTAAGGAGTTGTATACTTGGGTAACCTTTACTTTTGACAATAAAGTACGGCAATTCTTTCTTTGAAGGTATTTGTAAATTTTTACCTTAGTGGCCAAACTGTAACAGGGTGTGTGCATGTATATGTTGCGAGTGTTGCGTGTACGTGTGCGAGTGTACAGTCGGCAAAATAATAAGGTATGCAGGGCAAGGTTCTAAAATCATCTGTGATTATTAAAATTACAGATCGTTTGTGTTATTATCAAGATTAAATGATACCTATACGGTATACGAAATACATGATTTAACATTGATGCTAACGTAAACAGTATGTAATATAATGTGTGTGCGTGCGTGCGTGCGTCTCTCTCTGTGCGTGTGTGTGTATGTACGTGTAGTTACCGAGCGCGGTGAGGTCGAAGGGACCGGGCTCGGCCTTATGGTGTGATGCGTGCGTGTGTGTGTGTGTGTGTGCGCGTGTGTGCGTGCGATCGTACATGCATGCGTGGGTGCGTGCGTGTGTCTGTGTGCGTGTGTGTGTATGTACGTGTACTCACCGAGCGCGGTGAGGTCGAAGGGGTCGGGCTCGGGGTCGGGCTCGTGGCGGCGCGCGCGCTGCGACAGCGCGTCGAACTGCTCCAACTCCGAGGAGGACGGCGACGACAGTACCGACACCGGCGACTTGCTCTGGAACACACACACACACATACTGACACCGGTGACACTGGTAACACTGGTGACGATCGTGCAGCATCACATGCATTCACGTACAGATCAGGAGACCTCGTCAATGCACTACTCAGGCTTGCATGAGATGCCTGCCGACCTTGCAAGACGGTCTATCATAATCATCATCCATCCATCAGCCCTTGGAGGTCCACTGCTGGACATAGGCCTCCCCTAACTTGCGCCACTCTGACCGGTCCTGAGCCTTCTGAATCATAAACTTGTACTCAATTTTGGAACAGATAAAGATAATCGACAACATGTCGCGTCACGGGTGCCGCTTTTTATCATAACTTGTATTTTAATAACGTGGACAGAAAATGAAAATTAAAAACAGATTATCATTTAATGCCAAAAATAATTTTTGTTTACCAAACAAGTCTCATCTAAAAAAATTACTGTGCAGATTAGAAGATCTCATCAATTCACGAGCTTGTATGACGATTAACGGTCCATTATGCACATAAATGCATATGAACGTCTGGGGTCGTTTTACGTAAAGCATGCATGATCTCATGTAGTAATAATATTGGTGAATAGTTTCCACGCGCAACCTCGCTACTTCACACTTCTCAGCCTTATCAAGTCGTATCTACCTTCTTATCGTCTTGCTTGATATGTTTACCTTTGGTGTTCAATAGAGAGGGTATTATTGTTTTACCTGTGCGAGCGGCGCCCAGGGGTCGGCGGACGTGGGGAGCGCGGGGGGCGCGGCGGGGGCGGGGGCGGCGGCGGGCGCCCAGGGATCCCGCGCCGGGCTGTTCACTGCAGACCACGCGTCCGATGACGTCTCCTACACATACATCATAGTCACGTCACTATGCATTTCACCTCATAACATTTTTTTAAAATTATTTATTGCAATTATGTGTACAAACTTTTTATCTACTTAATAACTGGTTAAGTGTTAAGAACCCAAAAACCCGATTAAATTTTTCAACAGGACGTTGCAGTACTTCGCGAACATTTCATTAGCAGGCAAGTAACTGGACGGTGATTTTCAGTACGGCCAGTTTTGTCACCCAAACAACTCCCGTTAGCGCCACAAACAATAGCAACACATCTAGCGTACAACACACGTCTAGCGAGCTACACACGCCGCCCTTACCATGGGGTCGTAAAATGTACCGAAATCCAGATCCAGGTGCATATGCTGAACAAATTAACTCAAAATAAATAAACAGAAATGTGTATACATAAATTTTTGAAGATAGATATAATTGACGAGGTGTCTAGGACACTATTGCCTATCGTGGCCTGTATTATGTGATAGAGATTATGTAAGTTTCTTGTGTATGCAGACATATGTATAATAGAAGCTCATACAATAAAAAGGTTTAATCGTTGAGTCTTATGAAAACTGCTCACACATCAAGGGATTTGTCAATCCTGAAATTCTAATGTTCTGTTGCTTAAATAATTTGAGCAATAAAAGTCTCCATGTGAACAGACGATGCTTTATGTTTAAGACAGTATAAAGTAAAAACCAGTTTTCGTAAGTCCTACAAACCGGAAAATATTAAAATGACATCGGTACAACTACAACTACTAAGTGTCTACTGACCGGCTTGTGTTGCGGCGGGGAGGCGACGCCCACACCCACGCCCACGCCGGCGGCCCACGGGTCGGGCGCGCCCAGCCCCACGTCCAGCAGGTCCAGCAGGTGGGACTGCTGCGAGGCCTCCCCCTTCTGCTCCGGTATCGCTGTCCTGTAGAGGTCATTCATTTGTTACAAAGTGTTGGCTATTGGCTTGTATGTTTATTATAAGTGCGGAGACAAATTCTCCAAACTTCTAAACTGGTATGATTAAAACTTTACATGGAAAAGAAGTGCAGAAAGCAAAATTTTAAAGGCAGATAATAAATAAATTTATCAAATGGTTTTATTTAATGAATTTAATTATAAATAACTAAAATGATAAAATTTCAACCATATAGCTTCTTACTAGTCATTATAAGGACACACATGATTAACTATAAATTTTTAGGAATATCTACATATATCCTAATTTGAAATCTATATGCATATAGATAATTAAAATGAAAAAACGTACATATAAACTAGAATAAAAATTTACATATAAAGTAGACGTCTCTGAATCCTCACAGATACTTACAACTACAGTTGGTGTAATAGAAATAATAAACAAAACTATGTACTACAACTACATAAACTGTAGAAATAAATATTTAAAAACTAACTGTATGTACTCGTATATACTGAAATACTCTAGCGACAGGAGACCGAACTAACATACTGTGTACCGCTACATCTGATCGATTGTTTGATCTACAAATATCTTAATTATTGTCACTAACGGAGTCTCACTTCGACTATTGTTCAAACATTCAAATATCCAACAACTAGGACACGGGGCCATCCACTGCCAGCCGCTCATAATCGCTTGATATTCGAGCCACTGTTTCAACCTGTAGGGAGGAGGAATGGATAATTGGGGGCAGCGGTGGGATCAGGAATAATTGCGAGCAGCGGTGGGATGGGATTTATAAGGGACTACAGAGCGGCATCGTCGCATTTGCGTATTGCAAAACAATTGTAAAACAAAAGCAAACGCGGCGATGCCGTTCCGTGGACAGATTTTATACTTTTACTACGCAAGATGCAAGCTGAAATTGCTGCAAGCAAGCGACAACTGACGATGATGACGATGACTAGCGTGCGTATGACGTGAATCTAAGTGGACAGGAAGCCTGATGCGTTACTTAATGCTTTTTGAAAGACATGCAGCGTTTTTTCGACTCCAAAGGATTTTAACTGTCTTGGCCACGTCTGCGGCCAAATGCGCCAAGTAAAGCGCATTCCGGCGCAGTCAAGAACACGAACATTAACACCAATGTAGCAAGGGCATTAGGAACATAAAGAACACAACACTAACTTGAAGTCATTCTGCGACTGGCTGATAGCGAGCTGCAGCCTGACGTCATCCGACCGGCGTCTCCTCTCCTCCCGCTCGGCCTCCTCGCGCGACATGGCCATCGCCAGCTGCAGCTGCAGTTCCTCCTCGCCCGCCGTCAGCGGCCGCGCCAACTCCGCGTCGCGCGCGCCGCCCCACTCTGGGGGATCATTGCTTAGCTGTAAACATGCAATGTGCCAAGTCATCGTTACTCGGCTCCTAGTTGTTGATCGAATGTTGTGGCAGTGGCAACTGCAGCCAATTATATAAGTGGTTTGCATTGCTGGTCAAGAAAGAAGTAAAGAACTCGCTATCAAGCTGCCTGCTGGAACTAGACGAGTCGTTTGGCAGCTGACTCAAGATTCTCAGACTCAACAGACTCAAGACTCATTATACCAGTATAAGCCCTGGCACGGTAGTCTAGCGGTGAACAAAATTCGGAGGGAATAGATGCGCAAGATTACGACTGGCGAACCAATCAGCACTTAGAACCGGTAAAGACAAGCGCCTCGCGCTAGCTTGCTAACCACGATACCTTATTTTCGATTTCTGTGGGTTCTGTGCAGTAACGGTCATCGCTAGACTTCAGTGCCGGCTGCTACACTAACATTAATCATAATTTCAAAATAATATTAATAATTCCATATCCAGAGCCGGAGTACGATACCAAAATGGGTGCAGTTTCTGACGCCTCTTACGACACCCTTTTCTGCCGGCTAGGCCAGCAATTAGTGCTGCCACACAATTTATAAATGTTTAATAAGGTAAACCCGTGTAGCGGGACCTTTAACCTTTACGCTGCACACCACTTGCAAGCACATATGTCAGTTTGCGTATGTAGTGCGTACACAATACATACATAAGACGTCGTCGGTCCGCACACATATCAGTTTGCGTGCGTACACTGCGTACTGTGCGTATATACTGCACACATTACGTCGTGGGTCACTCACCGCAGGGAAGGTGGGGCTGGAGGGCGTGTCGAGCGCGCCATCACTACCGAACGCGCTGGCGGTCTGCGCGAACCGCTGCTTGGCCTTGAGCGCGCGCGCCCGCTCGTTCTTCAACCGTTCCTCGTCCTTCAGCAGGTTCACCAGCTGCTTCGCTTTCTCGCGCACGTTAAGACCTGCAATGAATGTGGAAATGGACTGTTTGTACAATCGGTGGATAAATAAATCACAATTGACGACGTATGCGAGTAGTATCAGTAACTTTCTTAACTATCTTCAACCCATTGATGGCCCAATATTGAGCACAGATCTCATCTCTTGTAGTTGCTGCTTTTGAGCGGATTGGAGGAGGTAACGGTAAATAAAGAAAACTGTAATTTTCATTTTGGTGAGTTAGAAGCATCCTGTGTGGGTTCGCCATTTCTGTTTAAATTTAAATGAAACTAACAACTAAATGGTATACTTTTCTTAAACAAATTTGACGACTCGGTGACTTACTTATTACTATTAGTGTATACGAGCAAGGGCTCCCGGGTATAATTTATGACATATTATAATAGTTTTCGGTTTTTGTGTTTGTGTTGGTCATGCCATCCGCGACAAAGAAAATCGTTATGCGGCGATATTTATTGATCTAAAATTGTTTTTGAAATCCAAACCTGTATTGTATAGTATGTTAGTAGAAATAATATCAATTGTCGAGAGGCGTCGGCATCATTCACACATAAATTATTCAGGTTGCTGTGGAATGAGTTTTCATTGTTCTTTGTTTCTATTTTTATATGACTTTGAAAGAGATGCTTTATCCTGCTTTACACAAAATTTGTAGAATTATTCTTATTTTGTATAGCCAGCCAGGTGATAGTCTGTATACATAAGGAAATTTGATGAAGAAATCTGATAAATTGTAGAACTCCTTAACGGATGGTGGTAAATCAACATTTGATAAGAAATTATTACAAGTAAATAAGAAAATGTATCACTAAAAATCCCAAATAAAAACGCTAATAATAAAGTAATGCACATAAAATTACATAAAAGTATTCATAACGACAGCCACAACAATATACATACATTAATTAGGGCGCGCGTGGCTGCAGTTTTCACCGATTGTCACTTGTCACCTTGGGCCCGATTCCCGCGCTGTCACAATGTCGCCAACCGACGACGGTAGCATTATCATACCAATACAACACGTGTCAATATAGTTGCGTTATCACATCGTGCCGGCGCCACCCATTACGTATGTCAATTAATTTACTACGAATACCTAAGTTAAGTATTGACCGATTGCTGCTAAGAGCAGATTTTTGCAGTTGCAAAATGTAAGTGTGTCTGTGTAAAGACGGCGAACATAATAAATATGTTACCTTGATCCTTCCCTTCCTCCATATACTGGAAATCTTTTAGCGTGTGTATTGCAAATATATTCTCTTTACACTGCATTGCAACCTGAAAGTAAGGAAAGTGGTTGCGTGTTAATTAACTAGCTATTATCAAGTTTAACGCAATACGATATACAATTAGCTCTTACGACCTCTTGGTCTACCGGCATGGGATTGGAGTCAGTATTCTAGGCCGCACCAATATGGCCAAATTTTCTCTCGGCCCCACGAATTTCACCAAGCAATAGCGCAGAACCACCAACCTTGTACTTTGCTTCAGCGAATACTTTGGCAACAAACTTCGAAGAGTATATTCAGTGGAGTGTAGCTGAAGGAACCGCCACCATGTACTTTGTAAATTTAAGCGAATACTTTGAAGAGTAATTCTGATGTATTGGAGTGTGTTATATAGGTGTACAATGTACATTACCTTCTCACTACCAGTCTTGATAAGATACTCCATAAGCACAAGCGCCTTGTACACGTGCCGCCAGTTCTTGCCGTGGTCGTTGAGCCGCTTCCAAATCATCTGCATGATCTCGGTGAACGCCATTACGTTGTATGTCAGGTCGGCGATCTCCGCCATGAGCGTGCTCGACGGGCCCCATGGGTCGTTCGATGTCGCCTCGCGCACTTTAACCTGGAACACCACGACCGAACATCTTAAAGAAGGGTACAAGGGAACATCACTCTCTCTGTTGCAAGCTATGTGTTTATTTATGAGATTTTTTTTAAAAACTTCTTTAGGCGCGACTTGAGAGTAACTCAGATTATTTTTTGGATGGAAGTATTCGGACGGAAATAAGGCTACTGTAGTCTATAGTCTGTTGAATGTTAAATGAAAACAAAATTGAAGTACATAATTCTATGACAAAGTCTATAGATTAAATAAGTATCATGGGGTAACGAATAACGGTATAATAATACCGTTATCATTAGTAAACGGTAACGGTATTATAAACGGTAATTATAGCTTTATATTTGTTTTTTTAGTACATTGTTAGTAAATATGAGTCAACTGTAATATTATATTTATTTTAAATTAAGTTTAAATTTTTTTGGTAATACGTGCCTTCAACGTCAAAAAAGTTTTACTTCAATCGCGCGTAAAGATTACCCGCACACACTTTTTTATGTGAATATGACCATTTTAAATGCCAATATTGGCACTTAGGTGATCACTCGCACCTTTGACCAACTATAACATACCTTGACCTCGCATCACCCATAATCACAATGTGCCCACAGAGCCTTGAGAGAAACGAAGGAATGGACCGTCTTCTAAAATGATCCTTCGTGATCTATTTGTGTATTCAATACTGCGACTAATAAATCAGCCAGTGCTGAGCGTGATCGTCACTATCAATAGTGACGATTCCTCAAACATATAATGTATAATACATATCACGGATATAGTTTTTACGACCAATCAAACCTCATCTCCGGATGTTATTAATTATACCGAAATGCCTGTATAATTCAGATAAACCCTGAGCAGGAAAATATTGTAATGTATACCAGAATACCGATTACACATCGACAACGTTGTGAGGTAAAATATTGTTTTTCATGATTTTATTAAACGTTTAGGGCGCTTTCACATTAGGTCGCCAGTAGTGCGGCAGCAGCGCGACAATAGCAGCGCGACAGACGCGCGGTTGTCGCGCTGCTACTTCTCTATACTAAAAAGAGCAGCGCGACAGCCGCGCGACACGTGATTTTCATAGTGGACGGCAGCGCGGCAGCCGCGTGCGATCAGTCGGCTTCAAGCCAGTGTTGCAATCGCACGTTCGAACACTTCGAACATACACAATGAGCGAATTTGACACAGAACAATTTATCGTTGAAGTTCAAAGGCGTCCTGCTTTGTGGGATTCGAGGATCGATGATTTTTTAGTTTTAGCTCTGTGCTAGATTAAATATCTGTTAAAAAAATAGACGACAAATATGTCTAGTCAAATTCGATAAAATATGGTTAAATGTCTTTTAATTTTAGAGGTATGATTTTTTAAGTAATGAGGTAGCCACTGTCGCACCTACCTGCCCTTAATAAGAAAAACAATATATAAATAGGGTGTTATAAATTCCAAAAATAGGATAAAACCCATGGATGTATTACTCTAACTGGATAAGTAATTTTGTAGAGGTACCTGAGGACGGATGACGTCATAACCTAAGGACCATTTTTCTATTGTGTCCATGTTATCTATAGTCCCAGGACATATGATTCGATTATGATTTTTTATAATGGTATAAAAACATATAGGTAAGATGAATATTATAAGTAACGTAATTGTGGTGTAGTTTGCAACACTACGCCAAAAAGTTAATGCAATTTTTAATGAGGCGATTACGGTCATCGGGGATTTGTGAAGACTGTGGTCGTCGTTTTTGTTTGTGTTGCTTAAAATGTGGTGTTGTACTCTTATCAAATTATCAGTGAGAAAATTACAATAAAATCAATTGCAATATTTAATTCAGTTTTGAAGAAATTTTAATAAAATGTTTTATTTCAATATTATAAATACCACGAGAAAAATTACCAATAGAAAACATTTTAAAGATCCATATGAAAATAGGATATAATTTTTCTAAGTGTGGACACCCTACAATTATGAAGGATAACCTCAATCTGGACTGTGATTGGTCGAATAGTCCTTGAGATATGACGTCATCGAACTATTCTGTGCTTCAGGTACCTCTACAAGGTAAGCAATCCAGATAGTGTAATATATCCATGATAACACCTTTTGTATGAACAAATGGGTAGGTACCATAGATATAGTATATTTATGGTAGGTACCCTAGGAACCCCATCTATAGACTTACCTAAGTGTTATAACGAGTCTTTCTTCTGCGGAAATGCTGTTGCGAAATCGAGTATCACGGCGTTGAATACTACTCTCAAGAAGACGTAATAATTCGCCGAAAGACTTTCTTGACATTCGGACGTAATTAAAGAATTTTTTATTACTACCATATTTCAACACTTTGAATACTGTCACATAATCACTATTCACATGCCGATTTCGAAATAAAGGATCAATCCAGTAAATCCGATTTTTATTATGAATGCGACGTCGATGGCGCCGAAGGAGAACCAACAAAAGCAGGAGCAACAAAGATGTTTCCTCTTTGGAGTCCATTATTTCAATAAACTGGCCACCCTGATCTAAGCAAGTCGCGCGGCTGTATTTGTAATGAGAAGGCATCCGCTGCTGCCGCGCTGCAGCCGCGCTGCTGCCGCACTACTGGCGACCTAATGTGAAAGCGCCCTTAATGTTTGATTCAAATTACTGCATTTGAACTGAATACAAGATAAGCTTATTAGCACGAGAGTAGTACGCAATGACGGTGCAATATAATTCTTTAGTTGGTGCTAAATTCAACAATGATTTAACAAAATGCACGACCGACCATAAAACTTGATGCTGCTTTTTTCTACCAGTAATCCATCCATCCAAACGTGACATCATGGACCAATAAAAAAAGAAATGATACCACGTCACGTAATGAACAAATGAAGCATGACTTAAGTCAGTTTGCTTGTGTTACGAGCTGGCAGGCACAGCACATTAATAATATTCAGTAGTAATTGTAATCAGCTTTTCCTCTATCGATCGTCCAGGAGGACTATAAAAAGCGCAGGGCCTTGCTCATTATAAAGCTTCACGGGTGACTTATTTGCTGTTTGCTGTCATACACTACCATAGTCCAAAAATATTCACGGTCATTAGCAACCTCAGGCTGCGAAGAGCATCTATCTACTAATTAGTTAAGCCTAGAATGGGTACGGCTTCTTTGCGTCAACAGACGGAATCGATAGATCCTGTGCCGCTTCGCTGGCTTGCTAAGTGATACTCAAGGGCACTCGACGACTAGCTGCTTAACGCGTCACTGACGGAATCCTAACAAATTAAGTTGTAATTTGAAGCTACGCGACGGCTATTTGGACATTTAAGTATTTTAATCTTCTAATTCAGGACGACTTTCCATAATCCAGGATAACTTTCTGGACTCCCAGTCTTATACGTTTTATTCGACAGGGAGCAGACACGGGACAACGCATCCTCGAAACATTTCAATTAATTCCTTTGGACTAGGGCAGCATCAGAATGATTTAATTTCATTGCGGTCATGTTTGAGGTTGGCTATAAATGTTTATGACTTCCAGTGACCACTTCGAATGAGATTGATTTCAACCATTTGATACTTGCATTTCAATGACTGTAAGCCGAGTAGAATTAGGTGAATTATTTCACCAGTAGCATCACCGACTGATTCGAAGACACACAATATGAGGAGAAAGAGAATGTTCAGTCTATTTGTATTAATTAAGATTCCAGAACTATTCATCCAAAAGCTAATCCTAATCAGACGATAAGCCTTACAGTACAGAACTGAAATAGAATGCCTCATTTTGTCTGTCGGCAATCACCTCTTACCAGCATGAAACAGAAAATTATTTCAAGCAGTGCCTAAATAAGTTTTTGTGCAGACGAATTATGCAAAGTTTCTGAAAGCTGCTACTAGCAAAATAGCAAAAAAGTAATGCAAATTGCTTGCAGTGGTATTATAAAGCAAAGTGAAGCGTACCTGAGCATCAGAGTAGTTGTGCGCGAGATTTTTAATATTCCTCCTTAGGCCCGCCACGTTTACTTGCATTTCGTCCCGGGCGCGGGGCATCTGAGGACAACAGGAAAAACACATTTTAGTACAGTCACGTGTAATAATATGTATACATTGTCACGTTTTCAAAAATATCTAAACTTGTAACAATCCAGAAAGAAGTGAACGACAATTCGTTCAAAATTAAGTAACCATTAAACGATGTCAAAATAAGGTATACACGTTTATTCCACATTAATGTAATCGAAACAAAATCATAAATATATTCACACTTCGAATATCATTTTTAACTATCCATGACAATTTCTATAACATGTATACAATTGTACACATGTAATAGACATTGTCATGGCTACATTAAAATGATATTGGAAGTGTATACTTACTTTTGCCGTTTTTGTAACTTTACTCATTATTTTAGTCGAATTCAGTGATCATGACAAATACAGTCATAGGCAATTTAATTTTTAAAGATATTTACTGATTTTGCAAATAAGCCCTATTAGGCTGTTGTGATTCAATTTATATTGATCCATAATTATTATTAAAATATTATTTTTTTGAAAATATTTTAAATTTACTCTTATTAATCGCTCATGCTTGCGTCGATCCTAAGCGATCGACAAAGTTAAGCAACAGCGGGCGCGGTCGGTAGTTGGATGGGTGACCGCTAGTGGCAAAAATTTTTTGAGCGTTTCCGTGCTTTGGAGTGCACGTAAAGCCGTCGGTCCCGGTTGTTATCGTAATATAACAGTCGTTAAGCCATGTCGGAGGCCCTTGGGCGGTTTGAAAACTTCCGACACTCGGGTTGCCCACTAACCCCTCCAAAACTGGAGCAGCGTGGTGGAGTATACTCTAAGCCTCCTCAAGAGGAGAGACCCGTGCCCAGTAGTGGGCCATTAATGGGTTGAAGCCAATCTGCGAAACAAAGAAATAATTTTATCAACAATAATTTTATTAATTATCATCTCAGCCTTTGGTTGACCACTGCAATAAAACAAGAGCTTATATAATCAGTTTATTTTAATTCGTTTCTCAATCTATACTAATATTATAAATGCGAAAGTAACTCTGTCTGCTACTCTTTCACGCCTAAACCACTGAACCGATTTTGATGAAATTTAGTACAGATATGTAACTGAGCATATCATAAAGAACATATCATACTTTTTATCCCGGAAAATAGACCTGTTCCTGAGGGATAACTCTTTCACGCCTAAATCACTGAACCGATTTTGATGTTTGGTACAGATATACTCGTAGAATTGAGCTCGGGAAAGGACATATGATACTTTTCATCTCGGAAAATTGACCTGTTCCTGAGGGATAACTCTTTCAGGCCTAAATCACTGAACCGATTTTGATGTTTGGTACAGATATAGAATTGAGCTCGGGGAAGGACAAATGATACTTTTTATCCCGGAAAATAGACCTGTTCCTGAGGGGTAACTCTTTCAAGCCACTGAACCGATTTTGATGAAATTTAGTACAGATATAGAACTGAGCTAAAGAACATATGATACTTTTTATCCCGGAAAATAGACCTGTTCCTGAGGGATAACTCTTTCAAGCCACTGAACCGATTTTGATTAAATTTAGTACAGATATAGGATTGAGCTCGGGAATGAACATAGGATACTTTTTATCCCGGAAAAAAGACCTGTTCCTGAGGGATAACTCTTTCAGGCCTAAATCACTGAACCGATTTTGACGTTTGGTACAGATATAGAATTGAGCTCGGGAAAGGACATATGATACTTTTCATCCCGGAAAATAGACCTGTTCCTGAGGGATAGCTCTTTCAAGCCACTGAACCAATTTTGATGAAATTTAGTACTGATTAGAATTGAGCTCGGGAAAGGACACATGATACTTTTTATCCCGGAAAATAGACCTGTTCCTGAGGGATAACTCTTTCAAGCCTAAATCACTGAACCGATTTTGATGTTTGGTACAGATATAGAATTGAGGTCGGGAAAGGACATAAGATACTTTTTATCCCGGAAAATAAACCTGTTCCTGAGAGATAAGGTAAAATTTTGCTATATGTAGTTGATTGATTCGTTATTTATGAAGCGCCTTTTATGACTCTTTTTAGGGTTCCGAAGTCAAAACAGAATTCTCATAGTTTCCGAGTTTCGTCATACCGTCCGTCCATCCATCCATCCGTCCGTAGCATATCGCAGATACCCTTAGTGCTAGAAAGCTGTAATTTAGCAAGAATATACATGTTTATTTAAACTTTAAATTGGTAGAATAATATTTTTAAAAATATGTTTTTAGGGTACCTCTCCTAGAGGTATTATGGGGATCATTTTTTTCCCCCATAGTGCGGGGCATCGTTGAAAAGGTCTCTCAAAAATAATATGGGTCTGCTAAGTCCATTTTTCGATTGAGTGGTCTGTTTGCAAACTATTCGTTAGTCAATTTACGAAAAACATGTTTTATAATGAAGGGATCTTTATTTTCGGCGTACGAAGTCGCGGGTAACAGCTAGTGTTATAATAATTTTTAAAGCGTATTATTCATACTACCTTCAAAAAATTAATAGTTGGGCATTTTCGCCAAAAATTGTAACTTGCGTTTTTACCGTGTCCCCTGACTTCATACTTCGAATTTTATTAAATAAAATTTCAAAAAGATAAAATCTTATTTTTTTTGTAAACTTCTTTATTAAAATTTACGGTAACACCAACAAAAGTTGCAATTATTGCCTAATATAATTTTTTATATTAAACAAAATAATACCATCGGTTTTGCGATGTCCCCTGCAGCGTTCGATTATAAAACATGCGATAAAACATGTTTTGTTTGATCGGAAGCATTCAAATTTGGGGATAAATAACATTATCTGAATGTCAACACTGTAAAAAAGTCAATTTTTAATCTGTTTTGTACTGAAAATTTGCTGAAAATAGAGTTAAAAATGAATTTCAAAAAAGGGTTCGGGTGGAATTCCACTATCCGTTACCGTGGTTTTGTATTTTTTGAAAATTCTATCATGAGAACTGATAAATATTACGTATGGCAGATCATTTTTGAATAATTGCATGACAATCTTTGCTTGGTTATATCAGTGTTTTTTCACTAGTTTTCCAGGAATTAAATAAATAAAGTTGGATAAATAAATAAAAAATATACAAAACACGCGTAGAAAGATGAAAGATCGATGAGAAATATGACAATACAGTGGTGTTATTTATAAATACTATGGTTACCTAAATGACATTATTAGGGATTACATCATCTTTATTGTCAGTCGATTAATCGATGTCAAAATATTCGAAATGTAATTTAATAAAATTAGCGTAACGATTAAATGGTAATTATAATATATTACATAGTTTTGATTTATATGGAATACGAAAATATGTAAAAAATAAATTAATATTATAATTATAATCAATAAATAATATATAAAATATATTATTATGTTCCATCAAACAAACACACACACACGCGCACACACACACACACACACGCATGCATACACAAACGCACACACACACACACGCACATCCACACAAATATGTCATTGTAATAGATTTAAGGTATTTTTTGTATTTCTTGCTTCTCCGAGGTGGGCGTAAACAGCGGCGACACAGTCTCAACTATTGTCGTTGTTTACAATCATATTATGTCTATTGTAAAACTGTTTTTATGAAAAATAAAAACTTTTAATAAATCTTTAATCTTTAAATCAATCGATCAATATCAATCGATTCAATCGATTATAAAATCGTATGTAATGAGGTAAATACTGTGAAAACTTTTTTGCATTATTTTGTTCATTTGGCAACAGCAGCTGAAGCTAAGATTTAATTAAATATGTTTATCTTATAAATAAGACGATTTTTTTGGTATATAGTTTACTCTTGTCTAGTCCGATGTTCTAACACAGATTACATATGGTTCGAGGCCGAAAATTGGGGTTCTCCTTTATGTGGGACTACACCAGCACCAGCAACACAACACCACCAGCTTTCGATTAAAAAAAGAATCATCCAAATCGGTTCACCCAGTCCAAAGTTCTGAGGTAACAAACATAAAAAGAAATACAGTCGAATTGAGAACCTCCTCCTTTTTTTGAAGTCGGTTAAAAATAAAATACATACTTTGTGGTAGCCTTGGTCCAATTGGACCAATGAAAGTGCCACATTTTGGTGAGCATATTTACGGCGTACTTAATTAATTTGGAGAAAGGATTTTTTTTTGTAAATAAAGTAATTCAAAATAAGACGTGTAACTTTCTTAATTAATGTTGTACTAATAAAAAGGCGTCCTGATTGTTTTATTCGGAATTTGGATATTATTATTATACTTGCAAATTTCCAAGTAGAAATTATCTGTACCCTAGTTGGTAGCGAGAGCGACTCTGCCTGCGAAGTGATTAGATTCCCGGGTGCGATTCCCGGCTGGGGCATATATTTATGAAACAGTTAAATATTTGTTGGTACTCGAGTCATAGGTGTTATTGTAATTGTTATGTGTCATCTATGCCACCTACGATACAGGTAAAAACTTACTACGAGGGTGTGTATAAAAGCGTATTACAAAAAATTGGAATAGTTAGCAGCGTGTAGGTACAGACAGCAGAGGATAAAAATACAAATTTTGAAAAACCCCTCCTCGTATCACGCTACTGCAGCGCCCTCTGGTGGCATACCGACATAAAATATATCTATAAACCCGCTCTTTAGTGATACCTTTTGAATGCAAAAAACTGCAATGAAATTGGCCCAGTAGTTTTCATAAAAAACGGTAACATACATACATACATACAAACTAACTAACAAACAACCTCTAAACCCTAATGCATATACCGCGTTCGTTTCGTTCCTTCCGCTGTGGGTAAAAATTAAAATGAAAAAGGGATAGATACTATAGTAATAAAATAAGGCACAATGTATGCAGAATGAGTTATTGGTAGAAATTACATTTTAACAATTAAATATTAAAATAATAAAAATAAATTAAAATATTCATATATCTTAAAATAAATCTTGAATGCCCTTTGGTTTACTAAAAACTAATGATCAACAACGCAAAGAAGTTTACGACTTGCTCACAGCCTACTTAATTACTTAAGCATTTTGGTAAATTTTAACTAAATTTTAAATAAAAAGCCTAGTTTGGAAGGTTAGGTTTGAAAGGAAGTTACAAAAACGGCAAAAGTAAGTAAGTATACACTTCCAATATCATTTTAATGTAGCCATGACAATGTCTATTACATGTGTACAATTGTATACATGTTATAGAAATTGTCATGGATAGTTAAAAATGATATTCGAAGTGTGAATATATTTATGATTTTGTTTCGATTACATTAATGTGGAATAAACGTGTATACCTTATTTTGACATCGTTTAATGGTTACTTAATTTTGAACGAATTGTCGTTCACTTCTTTCTGGATTGTTACAAGTTTAGATATTTTTGAAAACGTGACAATGTATACATATTATTACACGTGACTGTACAAGTGACTTAAATTCTGGACTCAATGATTCTTTCAAATTGACAATATAAAAAAACTTAGCAGGTTACTTACATGATCGTGAAAAAATGATTATGTTAGACGGATATTTATAAATGAACCTTATTGACAACAATAAAAACATAAAAATACTAGCTGACTCGACAAACACTGTTGTGTCAAAAATTTCTGGATAGCCGAATCTCCTAGCCGTATGAAAATATTTACGTCTATTCTCATATCTACCAGATAAACACAAAACATTTATAAAAGTCGGTCGAGAAGTTTGGAGGAGTACGACCACAAACACCATGACGCGAGATTTTTAGTATGTATTAGATTTTTGAAGTATCCGCTTAATTTAAATAGATAATTTAGAAGTAGAATAGATAATTTTCAGAAAAATGTTGTATCAATCCATTGGCCCAAAATAATTAAACAAGGGATATTTTTCTTCATTAATTACATCAATTATTGATTCAATTTCATTATTTTGAGCTTTTACACTTAAAATTATTGTACATTAGGCGTAACATAACTCTTCATTAGAAACATGAGCAAAAAATCACATTGCAACACATTTCTCTATAAGACTCAGGTGCGTTAATAATGTTTCCCAACAATTGCGTAAAACATACACATAATAGCATTACTTGACAGCTTACATAACTTGTCGATAGATACAAGAAACCGCAGCTTTTAATGTAGTTTTAATTGTTACCATCTTTTACTATAAATTATAACAATCAGTTTTTACACATTTTCATGTTACTGCAACATAAATTGACTTCTCCCACAAGTAGTTTTAAAGAGACAGTTGCTAATCTAAGCGTCAAGTCAGGAGTTTGCATAGGACACTGATAATGCTGTTATAACGTAAATACATGGATGACATGTACAAGTGTAAATGAGACCAGCTCGCAATTCAAAAGTACAGCATTTCTAATAATTATTAATTACACTACTCGAATGTAAAGGATAAAAAAGCAAGGCAATAAAAAAGGATTCTTTTTTTCATGGAAAGTCAAATAAAGAGCTGACGAGCAGACGAACCACTTGATGGTAAGTGGAAGTTCTTATGAACACTAGTAACACCCAGTGAACGAATATTGTACGTTAGTATATTAGTTCATTGGTAACACCACAGCGAAGCACCCGCATTATTACTAAATAGGCAAATTTTCTTATGATAATCACCTCAGTCCTTTGGTATTTTCCACGAAATGATACACAGAACATGATATTTGCAGTAAAGATGCTATTTCGGTCTGTATGAGCGGTAAACAAAGCGGCGATGTAGACAAGTTTTATTTTCACTGGTGCTATTGACCTCCGCTAAACTGTCTTCGTGCAGGTCTAATCAGACTGAATGTTTTGGAGCGCGCTTCACCAGATCTACTTCGTTTTATTTTTTAAAGTCGTCAAGTTTTACTACAGTTTTAAAGTCGTAAGTTGAAATACGAGTACCTTTTACTATAGCGAAAGTTAAGTATAATGGAAAGAAACAAAATTGCCAATGAATGTTTACGATAAAGAAAACAAAAGTGAAATAATAAAGAAAGAAAATTAGGATTTTTTTAAATAACTTGTAGCTAATTTCATGAGTTTAATTTAATTCTAATGCAATGTTCTCATCCATTAAAGTATCAGAGTAGGAACACATAACAAGTCCTGCACTTTAATGCACATAACTTTGCTTTTGTATCCTATTTTTTTTATAAATGTTAAAGTTTGTGAAGATCTTTGGATGTTTGTTCCTCAATCACGCCATAACTATTTAACCGATTTGGCTGTTTGGAATGGAGATAGCCTATACCTTGTATTAACACTTTTTATCCCGGAAAAGTTCAGGGTTCCCGCGGGATTTGTAAAAAAATCGATATCCACACCCGCGAAACCACGGTCATCATATAATAAAAGCTAGTATAAATCAAGATAATATACTAACAAAAAGAAGTTGCTCAGTTCATCATTGCGACGAACCGAACAAACTTCCAAGAAAAGTAGTTCCGGAGGGATCCCGAGCTGGCCACGATGATGTAGGAGCGACAACACACCGACAGTTCAGGATTCCACTACACCACAAAAAACCACAACTGCAGCAACGGCCGAAGGAAACGCTATTGGCATGACATAAAAAATATAATGAGTCACCAATAAAGAGAAACTATTGGCGCAACTTTCAAGGGCACGTTTCTCGTCGAATAATCTAATTGTTGTCACTTTGGTGTCGAACGTTTGTTATTGGCGAAGGTTTTACATTTTAATATTGTCAAAAAGTCATCCAAGTAATTTTTTATGTTATCAAAATTTTCAAAAACATTGGATGGACTAATTTAGTTCTACAGTCTAACGTTTCGTCATTCTCCTTCGTAGTAAAGATGTGAAGAGATGCGTCTGCTATGCTCTATCGAGATTATCATCACACCCTTCGGAGCGTAAAATTGTACCGCCAACGTTGCTGCTTTCGAGCCGCTAATTATTTATTACGACTACGGTATCGGCCTACCGCGAAAAGAGAATAATATCAGAAAAGCACGGGCTGCACTGCAATGTCCGTTTTAATCACTGCTACTTAAACTAAACAATAAAGACCGTAATACAAACTAAAGTTGCTTCAAACGATCGCAACATGAACTTTGGATACTACGAGGAAAAACCTCCATCGGAGATAAAATTACGATCGCCACAGATAATATCAACGATATCATGCCGCAACAAAGGACAATGGCATCATGATCAAACTGACACCGTCGCGTCGAACACCGGCATTCAAAACACGGTCCACTGTCCAAATAAACAGTTGAACACCAAAGCACGTCATAGAACCGAGTAGTGGGGAATACCCTGCACTACACTACCACTACACACCGACACCACGACGAACCCGCGAGGCGAACGTTACCGTACTACGTTTGGAGTTGAAGACGAGCGTGACGGCTTCTATCACTGATCTAAGGGCACGTGCTCACTGCTGTAAACGTTTTATGTATTAGATATCATTGACCTGAGCATATTTAGTGCTCCAAGTAATTCAAAGTAGTCCTATAAACAAAAACATTTTCCACAATTTAAAAGGTTAGGTTACGTTTCAAGTTCAATTTAGGTTACAACTACTTCCAAATCAATATTTTAATCAAACAAATAATAATCGATCCTCAATTTAATATTAATCATTATTGCCAGCCATTAATGCCATTAATCATTATATTAATTTCGTGTAATAATAAGAGTGAATCCAGGAACCAAAAATCATCTCTCGAGTCTTTAAAATTTCAACAATGGTACAGGTGACTCACAGTTTTCACTGAATGTAAATCGATGTCCATTAGTTGCCAGCAGCCAGTGAGAACTCACCCTGGCATGAAGGGGGTTTGTTAGATAACCTAGTGGGTGGAATCACTACAACGCAGCAACATTTACGAACGCTCCGTCGCGCGTCAGTAACACCAGCACAGTTACGACATTGACACGTTTATAGAAGGTAATTTCCTTATCAGTTCGTCAATTCATAGTGACTGTCCAACTGTAAAGGTGCGGTGAATATACAGCCGAAAATGTATCTGAATTTTTTTGGCATCACGTTTATGATAAAAACATGGATGAAGACAGAAAGTTTAATGATGGCAATGACATGACCCACCTTAGGCAAGCGGTAGTTACGGATATCCTCAACGCCACGCAGGTAAAGAAATTGGGTTATTCCCATTTGTCCCCACCTCGTTTGTCACCACTGGTGACAAATGGGAATAAAATCCTTCCCATTTGTCGCCACTGGTGACAAATGGGAACAAAATCCTTCCCATTTGTCCCACTACATAGACCACTAATAAATTGATACGCCCTCAGTAGTGGCGATGCTAGAGCTGAATATATAGTAATGCTAATGTTTTTTTCGCGAATTATGATAAACAGATGATATATTGATTATTTAATGCAATTTTAACTTGGAAAACATATATTTTTAACCGACTACAAAAAAGGAGGAGGTTATCAATGTCGCGTATGTTTTTTTTCTTTGTATGTTCACCGATTACTCTAAGACGGTTCTACCGATTTGGATGTTTTAAATGGTATTGAATAGAAAATTGCTTCAAGGAATGGGACCAATTACACGTTACTTAAAACTATATTTTTATTTATTATATTATTTTTAAAGTGAAACTTTTATTACATCGCCTCAAACTTTTTGGTATGTGTGTCGCATGTCGCGTGACGGTCGGTTCAACAAACTTTCAAACAAACTTTTTTTCGTATTGTAGACATTTAACTAAAAAATTTTGGATAAATATTCAATTTAGGGTATTCAAATGGCATCATCCTCGTTGATCAGTTTTTCGGACTGACTAGCTGTGTCGTTGTTTATCAAAAGCAAGAAATAGCAACATAAGTATATACCTGGTCATCATCAGACCTTCAGAATGTATCATATAGTAGCACCCGTACTCAATCAGATAAATGTTGAAAGCTAGGTCATCCTAAGTACTTTCGTTACTGAGAACCGATAAGTTAATAACCGACCGTCACGCGACATGCGACACACATACCAAAAAGTTTGAGACGATGTAATAAAAGTTTCACTTTAAAAAAATTATTTATTTTAGGATGATAATGTCCAAATTGGTCGTACCATCTTAGAGTAATCGGTGAACATACAAATAAAAAAAACATACGCGACATTGATAACCTCCTCCTTTTTTGTAGTCGGTTAAAAATATATGTTTTCCAAGTTAAAATTGCATTAAATAATCAATATATCATCTGTTTATCATAATTCGCGAAAAAAACATTAGCATTACTATATATTCAGCTCTAGCGTCGCCACTACTGAGGGCGTATCAATTTATTAGTGGTCTATGTAGTGGGACAAATGGGAAGGATTTTGTTCCCATTTGTCACCAGTGGTGACAAACGAGGTGGGGACAAATGGGAATAACCCAAGAAATTTATCATGCTTAAAAAATCGGAATTAATGACGTTATTTGATTAAATGTGCTTTGAAGAGATGGACTTGGATAGAAGTTAAAGGAACCTCATACAAGTAAATTTTCTGATGAATTGAATCCATACACAAAAGCAATATAGTAAAATATGAGAGTAATCGTTGAACTACTAAGGAACAATGCGCTTCTTTAGCTAGCATCTTGAGTCATAGTGATAAGTAGGCAGAAACGGACGCTGAAAGCAAGGCTTGCACACGAAGCAACTCGCGTTGACCGTTCAAGTGGCTGTACAGCGCAGCGTCGTAAGCTTCGCCAAGATCTCAAGCTGTTTGAGCATTTAATTCTTGTTCAGCCAGCCAAAGGTCTTGTTTAAGATATTAGAGATTCCGTGCCGTCGACTTTATTCACCTGAGTTTATACACCCGGGTGTCTTAGGTCTACTTTTCGTGTGCATTCTTCATCAATGCACCCGCCGCAGGTGAATTAAGTATACTAAATCAGTAGACCTAAATTAAGGCAAGCTATACACTGAGGCGTGCTTAGTTTTAGTTAGTCGTTCATCACCAGTGAACGTTAGGATATTAGTTCATTGTTCGTTACGTTTGATGACACAGTTTGATAAAGACTCTTTTAATTACACCATCTTTTACAGCTAGCTAATTACAAACATTCCGACTTTTACGACGAGACCTATTTAGTAAACAAACTTACACTGTCTTTTCATCATTATTTGTAACTAGCTGTTGCCCGCAGCTTCGCATGCGGAAAA
Organism: Thymelicus lineola; assembly: GCA_963932265.1. Classification (NCBI taxonomy): domain Eukaryota; kingdom Metazoa; phylum Arthropoda; class Insecta; order Lepidoptera; family Hesperiidae; genus Thymelicus; species Thymelicus lineola. The sequence goes on from OZ010691.1 coordinate 778,068, forward strand.
TATGTTTTACTTTATTTGTACCCTTTGCAGGAGAAAATTTAAAAAATGGTGAATTTGTATTGGAGCAATAAAATTATGTTTAGTAATTTATATGCTGAAACCCACGATACAATCACAAAGGGTTCCTCCAGGAGCAGGTTTTGAAAAATAAGCAATATTCACATTAATTTATATTTTTTTCTTTTTGTTGTAAAATTTTGAAAAAGTGAAAAATATGTATTCCATCGATTTAAGCAAGGAACATTTGTTGCAAATTTGAATCAAATCGGTTGATTATTTAAAAATATTCCATACAAACTTTTATCCCGTTTCCCAGGGAAACCTTTTAATTTTTCGGGGGAAAACAAATTTACCAATTTTCATCGAAATCCATTCAAGGGTTTTCATTTGATGCCCGGACAGACAAACAGACAGACAGTTGAGTTTTACTATAGTATAGATTTAAAAATAAGGCAGACACTATTATAAATGTGAAAGTTTGTGAAGATGTCTGAATGTTTGTTCCTCAATCACGCCACTACTACTTAACCGATTTTGCTGAAATTTGGAATGGAGATAGCCTATACCTATATTGGTTGGCACATATATATAGCCTATATATATGTGCCAACTTTAATGCTAATTAATATTTAAATAAAAAGTAGTGCCAACTTTAATGCTAATTAATAGAGATGCGCCGAATAGTGGTTTCACCGAATAGCCGAATACCGAATACTATTCGGTTTAACCTTTACCGAACCGGATATTCGGCCGAATTATTCGGTTTACCATTTACCATTACCATTTAAGTACCAAAAACATTGTTTTGAGGTTTAAAAATAAATGCTCATTTAAGGTTAAAAATAAATGATGACTATACTAAGTAACAATAGGTTAAGAAATAAATATGTTGACTTGAGGTTTCAAAATACTAAGTTTAATTCCTTTATTTTGTTACCTTTATTCAACAAATTCCTCATAGGATTTCTTTGACTTATAATATAACATAGATGTTACATAAGAGGTTTTGTCTTTTAGTTCTATACCGTGTAGTGTAGTGTAGTCAAGAAAATAGAAATACTCGAACCGAATATATTCGGCACCAAAACCGAATAATTCGGCCGAATACAAATAGTGAAAAAGATGCCGAATACGCCGAATACCGAATATCAAACGAATATTCGGCGCATCTCTACTAATTAATATTTCAATAAAAAGTAGTGACAAGTTTGTTTACCAAATAAGTCTTGTCTAAAAAAATGGAGTATACCTATAGCCATATTTGATGGGTCACATCTCACATCACAGGGGTATTATGAAATGATTAACTTTTTTTACGTGGCATAAGTTAATAATGCTTGACAGTTCCACTTGATGGTAATTGGCGATGAAGAATGTTTAATAATTTTTCTAGAAATTAACAATAATAATAATTATGTAATTATTATCTACTATTTTCGAACGAAAACTCAATCACTTTTATAGAAATTAAAAGCCACACTATGTCGATAAGAACCTCATCAATCACTGATAACCCTGAAGTGTATTCAATCAATAAATATAACGATGCTACGATGGAAACGATGGAATGTACTTTTTTATAGTTTGTCTAAACGTTGCGTTACATTAATTGCCAGGTTAGTGATAAGGCCAAATTGACCAAAAATTTCTCACTCTTAAAATATTTCAATTCAGTTCACTACATGACATGTATCGCTCTTGTCTTGGGTTTTCACTTTTCATGAATCAACTTCAAACATGGGATTAGACGCTGTATAAGGTGTAAGCTTGGCTTCAACCTATTAAAGGCCCACTACTGAGCACTCTCCTCTTGAGGAGGACTAGACTGCATACTCCACCACACTGCTCCAGTGCAGATTGGTGGAGAGGTCAGTGGCCAACCCGAGTGTCGGAAGTTTTCAAACCGCCCGAGGGTCTCCGACATGGCTTAACGACTGTTATCTTATGATAACAACCGGAACCTTCACGTGCCCTCCGAAGCACAGAAACGCTCAAGAATTTTTTACCACTAGCGGGCACCCATCCAACTAGCGACCGCGCCCGCTGTTACTTAAACTTTGTGATCACTTTAAGATCGACGTAAACCGTCGGGCTATGAGCGCTTGTTTCAAGCTAATTAATATGGACTCTCTTGTTACAGCTCAGTTGCCTCTGTGGATAACAACTATCGTTCGATTTAAAGGATTTTTATTTGATTAGCTATCCCCCAAAAACATCTTACAAAACCCGTTTTCGTTACAAATTTTGGGCCAGTAATAAGAGAGCACACTTTTTCTTCCTTAATGGCCACTTATTGTGCCTTAATAAGTGCTTTAATAATAATTATAATTTTAAATGCCTTAAGGTAGGTATCCCATGCACTACTTGACGGATATTACCCTAAAAAAACCATGGGTTTACTCTACCGTCACACATAGCTCTTAGAAATAACTAAAATTAATTCTCCTGTCACCATTTACGAAATCAAAGCCAGATGACTTATCGCGTTGAATGAAAGTAAACTCAATGGGCTGACGATTAAAGTTCAAAATGCTTTACTTCAACGAGGTGATTTTTGCATATCGGCAATGTAATCGCCGTATCATTAACTGTATCTCAGTCCGGCAGTTTCGCTTCATTGAACTTCAAACGTTAACCACGCACCCGTAAAGTTCACTTTCGGTATGCCGTATGACATTTACCATGTCTAATTTAGTTTTATATGTTTGCAAATAAATGTGATTCTTATGACGACTGCCATTGAGTTTGTGATAAAATCCGTTTCAAAATTGTAGTGAAATAATGGAGGTGTACCGTGCGTTGAACTCTACCACTGTGACTGTGGGATTTCTGTGACGTTTCAGGCTACATGAAACGGATAAACAAGACCATTATCTTTTACACGTATATATTATTTGATGTTTAAACCAAACATGATTTTTAATGTGATCACGGCTCTGTATGTTAATAATATTCGTAAAATTCTAACTAATTGCTATATTCAAAGAACTATGTAACTTGTAAGTCAATTTGAAAGAATGAAATAATATGTTACTTAGGTGCCCTAGTTAACGTGCTTTAATCCTATTGTTCCTGAACTTTTAATCTATCAGCTGAATCCTTCAGATCATCCGACCATTTTCCATCTTTAGTTTAGTTCCAACTGGTATAGTGTTACCATGATAACAAAAACTTAACACACAATAATTCAGAAATCAGGTCAATTAGCTTCAAATAGAAATCGAACCTGGGTGACAGCAGACTGCAGGTAAATCATTCACGCGCAATGTCATTCGTCGAGGCGGTCGTCGACCCCGCGATCATATGTTACGCTCGGCTGTTGAACTATCGGTTATTAGATCACATCCGGCTCTCATCCGCACAAAAACAATGCTGCCAAGTTTCACTCTCAACGTATCATGGACGAAGCCACCTATTGATCGAAGCTCATGATGACCGACGCAACGCGAGATTACAAAAATCGCTGCCAAAGGTCGTATCGTAAAGGTAACGGTTGGTATCGGTGTTTATTTAGAAACAAAACATTAGATTTTAGAATGTTCCATTTATATTTTACGCTATAATCGATGCATTTGAAATGATTACCTACAGGTTAAAATCTTTTTAATCGACTTCAAAAAAGGAGGAGGTTCTCAATTCGACTGTATTATTTTAGGATTGTTATCTCAGAACTTTGGACTGGGTGAACCGATTTTAATGATTCTTGTTTTAATTGAATTAATGACTGGTGCTTGTCATGTGGTGGGACCACATAAACTTAAATTTGACCGAGATCTAACGAGTAGTTTTTGAGTTATTCCTAATTTTGAAGTCGGTTTATTTTTTTGTTAAAATTTTAGTTTTCGAAATAATAAGAGTAATCCAAGTTTGTACCAAACTGTCTTTGAAATGCATAACAAGTCAACAAGCTATGGGTATCGGGCACAAAACTCTGCACGACCACGGCTAAGTATCGTTACTCCGCATAGTTCCCTGGTCAATCTGGTCACACAGCCCTAACCCGGTCACCTGGATACGGCGACACCGGTCGACGTCACGTTCCTCACAGAACGCATAACCGCACGGGCATTTGGTGCCACTTACTCAAATTACCAGCAATTATCTGCTACTTTTTTCTTTAATTAGCAGGTGTAGAAAGTTTGGCAGTTGTTGCTGCAAGATTCACTTGCAAATAAGGCGTTACATCTCAATCCTAATTGAGTCCGTTCTCAGTCATTCCCCAGCTGGTCACCAAATCGGCCGCTTCTGTCAGTTCTTACGACATTCAGGGTAGTAGCTTTCCATGTTCATATCAAATCCTGCATCCAATTCTGTCGTACCGCTGACGGCTGACCTCATCCCATGGTCCCTCATAAAGTAAATAATGCTGCTCTACATTTCTAAAGAAACTTGAATATGTACGATAGCACAAATCATAACACGAGTATGATCTCGAATTTAAGTTATCTTAATTTGGTGAACACGCCAGCCTATCGCACTACCGAGAAATAAATATGAATCCGCCACAATCGTTACGAGGAATCTGATTCACGTGTCCTTGGATAAGGATGTATCACCGATGAAAAATGTTTCCGGATAATATAAGAGATAGCACCAAGGTATCAGAAAATTATGGTCTTAGCCTTGAACCAAATATCATCGACGCTGGCCAGGTGCCAGTTTGCTGGACTTCTCAACCTCGATAAGCAGAATTTTCTCACGGTTAAAAGATGTCATGATAACACATTGGACAAAAAAAAATTGAAAAAACAGACGACCGCATCGCATTTTCAATTGGACTATAGAATGTCTTGTATAATCGGACACTCCGCAGGAATAATATTACAAATACGTAATTTCTAATTACACAAAAAAGTCAAGTTTCCTTTTCCCTTCCAAATTGTCCTTTCTTTTGTCTGAGGAATGCCATGGAAATTGTAGCGCCGTGTTTCTCCACTGAATCCCTGGTGTGTCGGTGGTACCCACTGACAAATCGTGCTTAAGCAAAACAAAAATACTGTGGTACAGCCATTCGTAAGATTACCTTATCTAATAACACAAAATATAAAATCATACCTGAGTAATTTTTGCACGAATCATATCACCAGCTGTTGTTGAATGGAAACAAATAACTAATAGCATATACAAAGGAAATACCGCTCGGGCAAGGTTCTTTGAGTACAGTCAGGTAGATAATTTTAGTTCGTCCCACTCTTGATCCGATGTTCTAGACGATTGTACATCACAGTCACAACTAACAAGATATTATCATTTTTAAGGAAGTAGAATTCATCAGGAAAAATCCTTCCTTCCTTGATGAGGAAGTGAGTAACACGACAGGCGTCCACCACACGACGCACGGAAGGATGGATGATTGAATTGTGATGAAAGTAACTACGAGTATATGACGTCAGAACCTAAATTGGCAGTCTTTTTACACTTACCTACTGCAGTAGCTGTAAGTGATGTAACTGTACTCTTGCGATCAAAAGCCAATTAAAAAAGCTAAAGATGCATGAGATACATTTTTATTTTCTAACTATAGAATTCATGTGTAGTTCCAAGGGTCTATGGTAATTCGAAAAATATCGATGTAATAGAAAAATTGTAGCCTTCATAATGTTTATCGAAGTGATTACCATAATTGTTAAATGTACTAAAGACGTGTATTAAGAATGTGTATTAAAGACGCGATTTTTAACGGCATTTACCGGAATTAGAGATGAAATATTACGATATTTTTTATTTTAGTAATCGACATCAAAAAAGGAGAGGCTATCAATCCAATTGCTTTTTTTATGTTTGTTATCTCATAACTCCGTCATTTATCAACCGATTTGGAAGATTATTTTTTATTCGAAATGGTATGCTGCCAGATTGGTCCCATATTATTTCTTTATTTTTCCGATGATGGGATCCATGAGGAATTCAGCGAACTCCTAAAATATTATAAGGATACATAATATAGCGATTTACATACGTTTTTCGAAGGGAAGTTTTTTAAAGTCTGTTATTTTTTGGTAAAATTTGGATTGTTTGTGATAACTACAGTACGGCGATTTCGGTAATGATAAGACTAGACCAAAGGAAAAATCTTTTCAAAAAAATGTGATGGAGTGATTGCATTTAACTCTTAGGTCCGTCGACAGAACATGAAACATCAACATTTTTTAAGAAAAGTCTTGCAAGACATGATTCTTGTTTTTGGAATGATTATCGTATGTACAAATTCATGCTTATGCTGCTAGTGTTGTGAATCGACTACTGTTTACGGATCCGTTACCATGGAAACCGATTCAAAAATAGCAACAAGCGCCTCGGTAGCCTCAACCCACGAATTAATTAAGTTTCGTAACAACTTCTTCGAGTAACTGTACCTGCGAACTGATCGACCTTGTGTGCATCTTGTTAACTCGTGTATGCTAACGGTTTCGTTTGCGTCAATTTATTAACTATACTTACGTCATAAGTAATTAACCTTATTCTTTCAAAAAATCGAACTATTTGAATATCCACAAATGTAGTTTTTATATTCAGACTGCCGTATTTAGAACTTTTTGAACTTGATATTATAGGTATGTGTAGTATAATTTGGTCACATTGGTATAATAACATACAATTACCCGCAGTGTAGATACACTTTATCATGATTCTCGGCATCTTCTAGAATTTTCTGGAGTCAGTGAAAATAATCCCAGTTAAAGAATGGATTCAATGGATCTCTTTTCACAATCCAGATACAGCAACTGCGTGTCCTATAGAGATATAAGCCTCAGAATATTATGGACAAAGGACACTACTACAACACCTTCATTGCACACGCTGAAACGAACGAAAAAAGGCAATGACATTTGAAACCGTCTCCGTCGCCGCAAACGGAATCCTTATAAAGAGGTGTTAAGGACTAAATTAATACTATCACGAATCGCGATACTGAACCGCATTCCGTCCCCGAGCTCGCTTTATCACTTATCAGATAGGTCGGAGACTGCCGAAAACTCGTAGCAATGTTATTCACCTTATTTGTTTCAATTATCTACGTCGCGATTCTTTTGTTTTAAAATACAAGTTTTTGTGTACCGAGTTCTATTTTGTTTAAGGACGAATTCCTTGTCATATGTTGCTTTGCTGCTCTGAGAACTTTCTATCTTTTTCTTATTTCTTTCTTGGCCGGCAACGTATCAGTGATGCCTTTGGTATTGCTGATGTTCATGGGCCACAATAGCCACTTACCATCAGGTGGATCGTCAGCTTACCCTAAAAAAAAAACTGTGGTGTTTTCCATTCAAGTTCCCAATTGGGAAGCAGATGTTGCAAAAGATCGCAAACATCGTACAAAATTTAAGAATACTAAAATAATCGTAATTATACACCAAAAACGCAAAAAGCAACACAAATGATGATTGATAAGGTAAGGATCACCAACCGAATCAAGTGTGAAAGATATGCAGCGCCATTGTGAGTCGTATCTTCCTGCTAATTATAGCGTTACTGACAAAGGAAATAACGCCACCTCGGAAGTGTTGTCAATGCTGTTGAAATCATTATAAAGTAGGTACAAACTTCCTTATGGCCTCTTATGCAGATTTTTCACTTGCAGTTAAAGCTGGAGCCATCATTTTTGGTTATGTACCAATCTGTGACCAGACTGAACAAAGCTATCCTATCCTGACGACCCCTTGGCATAATTGGTGACCCTGCCTGCGAAGCAAGGGGTCGTGCCAATCCCGGTCGGGGCAAATATTAAACTGACAGATATGTAGTTTTCCTTAAGTCATGGGTATATTATAGTGATATGTAGACATTGGATTGTGTACAATACACGCAACCTCGCATGCATTACAAGGATTTGCACAAAGCATTGTCTACGTAAGCATGTTAATGATATAAATATTAATAAAGTCAATCAATATTTGCCACATAAATAAAGCAGTCATACATATTCATTATCTTATCAGATAACAGCTTTTAAATGACTCAGTGAACTCCTGAAGAGTATCAACATTTATAAAACACTTTTTAAATTAAGAAGTCAAGCTTGAGTTAGGCAACTCCTCTTTTGAATTTAGATGTGTTAAGTATGTTTGATTCTTTATGGAGTGAAATAAAAAACATGATGTTTAGGAAAATTAATACATAATTTAATATTAACTGCCCTGCTGAACATTGTAAATCAAGCTATACATATGTTTGATTCAGCACATTAGCCTCGCAATATTTGTCTAACAACACTAACAAATCAAATCACTCACTACAAATATTCAACTTAAGCCCATTGGCAGCTTATACATATTTGAGTTAGCTCGGGCCAAATCGGCTTCCATTTGGGTTGACCATGCATTTGTCTTTAGATGATTGGCTTTTTCGGGCATACATTGGTACATCCACACATATTTGATTATGCTGCTCGGCTTTGTTGACTTTATTATAAATATCACAAGATCAATAAATATATGAATTTTATGAATAGTCAGTTTTTCCTTATTTATGGTAACAATCTTAGTATTTTTACCTTGAGTGTGATTTAAAAATGAGGCAAAATGAAAATAATTGAAGAATAAAGTAGCATGTAATGCTAAATCTTAATTCTGTCTACCATTTTTTTTTAACTGATATTAATTTATATTTTAGTAAAAAGTAGTGCCAAGATTGTCTACCAAATAAGTCTCATCTACAAAAAGGGACACTAGATAGGTATGGTAACACTTGTGGCAAGCTCAGAATGCAGAAGTCCATGTTTTTTTTAAATGACTATGATAAGCTTTGTAATTACTTGGTTACAAATTATTCAGATTAAACGAGGCCTTGGAATTTATATGTTTTCCTGCTAACTTAAAATTCACAATTTGTCCCTATAATTCTTTATTATATAACAAATGTTTTTGCTCTCAATGAAGAAATCCTTAATTATTTTTCTATCCATATCACGACCAAAACTGTAATCAATCAGTTTTGGGGAAAATTAAAACCAGATTAATTCTTAATGTTCCAAACCACTCTGAATGGCCGGCTAAGGCAGACGCTTGATAATAAATGTATATTCTCTGTTTGTGTATGTTATAATATCCCATTTGTATGTTAATACGAGGGTGCAAGTTCAAGGTGTGAGTTTTTGTATATATTTTCTTTCATGAAATTGCCAAGTTTTCGCATTTTTGGATTATATCAACACTAATCGTCAACTTACCGTGATTAGATTAATATACTTAATGAAGTATATTAGTAGATTTGCATTGTATGTATTTACCTGACCTTAGGTATACTATTATATAATATTCTTTATTTAACTCAATTTATTTTGCAGAATAATATTGTCATTTATTTTCACGTTTACACAATCTAATATTATATGTATATTACATTTCATTATGATCACTATCACATATTTTATCGTATTTTCCATATATATTTTCCGTTTCTACTTCTACTTTTACATTCTTGTACCACCTTAACTGTTCTCTGTTTAAACGAAAAGTCGACTGGCAGAGAATGCTTATAGCATTAAGTCCACCTTTTGTACCACTTAGTTATAAGGGTATAATAAAGTGTAAATAAATAAATAAATATTTTTTGTAGATAGTTTACATAGGCATAGTGGGTGCTAATAAAATGAAGATATTTTTGGTATTTAAAAATATTTGCAGGAATCACTCACATAATGTATCACAAACAGGTAACACTTGCTTCACAAACTAAATTTTATTTCGCCAACGAATAAAACCCGAATGACTGGTAAATGATCCGTTATCAATATCAGCTTGATAACCATATCATATATGGATACTCTTAGACCGATTTTCCATTCTACACACAACTACTGACGTCACAAAACACCAGTCGAATTCTGAACACACAAATAAACACTCAAAAGTGAACAAACTCATCAGTTTACGATCTAATGTGACTCTTGTCATTTAGGTATAGATTATGTTAACCTTTACAAGTTACAAAACTATCTCTTAGATGTGAAGGTCTACTGATTACCGCGTGAATCTGGGTCTCGGTTGAATTACTGATCAGAAAAGTGTAACAAGAAATATTTGTGCAACAAAACTTACCAAATTGGTACGATGGACCTCGTAAAATTTAGTTTTCTTCCAATAAATGTTTCAACCTAAACAAACACTACACATTATATTGTTATCACGTTTCACGACACTGTGTTTACTGAGTTTACTTAATAATTTTGTACAATTTCAGTCTAAACAAACACTTTTTGAGGAATTGACAAAATTGCCTCATTCATGACAAATCAACATGTCCTCCAACGGAACGGCACATCCGGTCAACTGTATTAGGCACGGTAGGTATTTATTAAAAAGATTCTATGTATAAAAGTATTATCAATTCAAATGCCGTATTATAATATATAAAATGTCGAATTATAATTTTTATTGTACGATGATTTTATTTTAAAAATTTTACGTGTCGGAGGGCTCACGCACATAGTACTTTGCACAAAGTGAAAGTACTCTGTGGCTCTATCTATGGACAGAAAGCAGTCTGTGCTCAGTCAGAGCATTCTAGGATGATTCTAGGCGCAGAGTCTTTGATTTTTTTTTTGTTTCCCCTCACGGGAGGGAGGCAGAGAATGCATTTACGCATACCAGCAGAGCCGTCTCTGGTGGTTATGTGGAGACTCAATCCAAGGATGATAAATAATAAATATTTATGAAAAAATATCTATATCTATCGCCGCTCCAAGGATAATACCCACTAAACTCTGCCTCAATGGTTTTGGTCCTACGACCTTAAAACCAGGGGCGGATCTACCTATGGGCTTTTTGGGCTGTAGCCCAGGGCCCCGTGGATACAAAGGGCCCCCAGCCTCCACTAAAAAACAATAGGCGATATTTTGAATTAAAAATATGTTTAAAATTAAAAGAAAAAAATTTAAAAATCCTATCGTAAGGTCGGCAACTCTGAGATCAATCAACTCACGTGCGCGTCTATCGTACCTATGGAACGGGAAATTCCCCGTGTGTGCATCTGGACTGAGGGCCCACTTTTTTTTTCTTGGCGTAGCAAATTGAAATTTATAGAGGATTTAGTTAAAATTAGTTAAAACTTAAAACTAAGTTTAAGCCAGACCAGATGGTTTTGTCACTATGATCCTGTCAAAGCTTTACAAAATAATTATGATAACATTATGAAAATTTTCAAAAATTTTAGTGAAAATGAGGATGAGAAAGTTGATTTCCGAAAAGAGGCACGAAATTTATTCAGTAAAATGGCGAAGCTTAATACTTCAATTTTGATTAATTTTTTGGGAAGAAATTTTGGAGAGATTTCATTTTGTTAATAAAAAAATACAGAGCCCTGGTTTAGATATTTGTGAAGGCAACAAGTCAATCAGATCAAAAGCTAAAGGAATACGAAGAGAAAGCTAAAAAAATATGTACTAATGTGGAAATGGACTATAATGACATGAACAAGAGACGTATTACTCCAAAATTTTCAGATAAATAAATAGATAGATAAATAAAGATCAGATAGATAAATTTTCAGATTTTACCAGATTATTGTTACCGCCTACCACACCTTCTCACCTACACCATGGGTTGACTGGGAGAGAATGCCCCACGGCATTAAGTCCGCCCTTTGTAAGCCTAGCTTGTAGGTTTTACAATAAAGCTTATAAATAAATAAGTGTACAGAAAAGTTCTCAGTATACGGCACAGAAAAATTTAAAAGAGAAATGCTAAACGTTGCGTTGGATAAGCTGATCATGGATTTAAATAAAAGGAGCAAAGTCTATGAGACATACAGCACGAAATTTAAATTTTTAATGGATTTGCAAGACAGAAATGTGGAAAACATAGATCTGGAAAGTGTACGTAATATTATTGATTATTATCCAGATGACGTAGACGAGCATTAAGTGAATGAGTGCATTCAATTAAAATCTTACATATTTAATTATGAGCCAGAGTTTTATACCACTTGCAGTGAAATTTTTAAGCTTATTTATGAAAAGAAACTTGTTGATGTTTTCCCAAATTACTACACCATCTTAAAGATTTTTTTAACTTTGCTGTTCAATCACTAGCTGTGAAGCGCAGCGCTCTTTCTCCAGGATGGCATATATAGAAAACAAATGTATGTATAAGAACAACATGGATCCATCAACTAAATCATTTGTCAGTTCTTTCTATAAATTGTGATTTAACGAAGGATTTATAATGTGATGAGCAAATAAAAGAATTTGCTACAGAAAAATGCAGAAAGGTTGCTTTATAATTTTATAAAGTACTTACTAGGACTAGGAAATCGCCCTCGTTTCGCTTCGGGAAATATAGTAAAAAAAAATATAAAATAGCCTATGTCACCCGGGGATAGTGTAGCTTCCCAACAGTGAAAGAATTTTTCAAATGGGTTCGGTAATTTCGGAGCCTATTTAATGCAAACAATCAAATCTTTCCTCTTTATAATATTAAGTATAGATAACTACACATAACATGTCTAATTATTTTGCAATAATGTTCTACAGTTGCTGTCTGTATACAAAAACACTAAGTCACATTAAATAAATCAAATTATTTTATTGTCCTATTTTTTTATACCTATCTACATCACTATCGAAAATAGTTTTTTGACAAAATGGCTATTAGTTGAGTAATTTGGTAGGCCCCTAAATTGTTTCAGCCCAGGGCCCCACAAATTCACGATCCGCCCCTGCTTAAAACCTTCATCGGAAGCGACTCCGCTTGAAGAGACGGAGCGCTAACCGAGTCTGTGACATCCTTTGTGTAGATCCTTAGTTCCATAACTAGATAGTTTAAAAGACGAAATTATAAACTTAATGGCGTCCTTGTCTAACGCATGCAATAAAACAATACAACTCTATATGCAACAGTTTCGCTTTAACTGTCAATTTTTTCATGACGTCAGACGTGTGCCATGTTCACCATTTTGGATTTCTCTTTACTACAGTGTAAATTGTGACTTATTATCAAGACGTTAAGGTACTAATTACTAAAACCCACTTTGACAAAGGAATGTCAAAGTCATGTCAAATTGGACAGTAGGAACAAAACCGCCATGTTTTGTTGCGTAGGTATGCACGTTTTTTTCGTAGGTCTCCTTGTACAGCTACATGTCTGTGATCGTGAATGACAAATGACAAATCAATTGTGAGTTGTGACATCTAGGCAAACCATAGACTAGGCTAAGAAGAATTGAGTGAGATGAGACAACGAACTTGAATTGAAGTCGAATTGAATTGAATTTTTAAAACGGCTGTTCCTTAGATAATAGAAATAATATTCAACCAAAAATTTTGTTCACTTACAACATGAATTCTGCATTCTCGTCAAGTCACACTCCTAGGACTGTTCTAAAGAATAGTAGAGTTAAAACCTTTGTAAGTTTCATTTTCAGCAGTATTAGAGGTTATGTTTATAGTTTTACAACCATTCGTTTTTTTACAGAATTTGCCAGATAAATGCTTTGAAAATCGAATAGCCTGCACTTGGAGACGCGGTAACAAGTTCACGATCTATCCTCGGAGTCAAACCGTCAGTAAAACACCACCGACCGCAATCGATGACAAAATCCTCGACATCCGTCAAGAGATCCTGCTTTTCACACCGGTACTGCGAAAGCTGGTCAACGAGTCCAATGGGACGTATCTTGCTTTACAAAAAGCAGCAGAAACTGCTAAAAATACTGATAATCAGGTAGAATTTTTAAAACTTTCCCGCCAGTATCGGTCGATCATCCGAGTTTGCATCGAAAGTCTGCAGGAAGCCGCCGAGAAGGAGAACGATGGCGTTGAAAAGAGCGCTTTGCTCTCCCACGTGACGATATTCTACTCTATAGAATGTATCTGGCATTTGTGTGAGATTTTGTACATTGATAACATTCCTGGAGATGTGGTTTTACCGTTTTTATTGGAATGGGTTCGGTTCCACTTCCCTTGTCACGAGCAGACCGCTGCCCAGCTGCTAGAGGCTTGTGAGAGAGGTTCCGAGGATCATGACCAATACTGGGACACTGTTGTGGGCATGGTGGTCCAAGGAAGAGTGGATGTTGCGAGGGCATTGTTAAAACTGCACAGTGCCACTGATACCAATGAGTTCAAATTGGTTGACAATTCCTTGAGGAGTATGCCTGTTTTTAGTGTGAGTATCAATGACAGTATACATATTTTAAAGATTAAATGTTAATCAAATTTCTAAACAAAATTATGTGAAAATTAATTTGGTTTTGTATTGTTAAAAGAGATGCAATATCTGTGTGCTTGTGTTATCATTTGATGTGTATCAATACAATCATTATTATGTATTATAAGTTTTATAGCATTAGTGCAATATTTTTGATAGGTATGTGTTTTTGATATGTCTTTCAATGTTCTAGGTATATGGAGGTATATCTACAGGAGAGTTCACAATATCGTGGAAGCACTGGCAAGCGGAGTGTAGGTCCAAGTTGACAAGCCGGGTACTCTCGCAGCAACCACAACTGGAGCTTATTATGAGAGTGAGTTTAGCTCCTTTATATTTTATGACAACCCTGTGGTCCATGAGTGAAGACTTAATTCTTGAAGGTCACTTCAAGCAAAGTTCGTCCAAGAACTATTGTAACCAATCAGTATTATGGTATGGTTGTCTTACTTGCTGATACCTACTATGCGTACAAGTTATATACTTAGTAACTTCACAGAACTCCATTCCCACAACACCACATGATCTCTGTAGCTGCCTTAAGCACTGTACATAGCATACTTGTTAGATGCTGTTATACACCAATGTTACAGCTGATGATAGGCGAGTATGCAGCGTTCCAGTCGATCCGTCCGAAGTACAGCTCGTGGTTCGACATTCTGGGCGGCTGGGTGCTGTTTACAGCGCCCTGGGCGCGCCGGCGTGAGCTGGCAGACGCGGCGGCGGCGTGCGCGGCGCTCGGCACCCCCCGGACGTCGCATCTTGATGTAGTGGTTAGAGCACTGCTCGAAGGAGACTTGTATCAGGTAAGATTTACTTTTGATGACCCTGTAGCCTAGTTTGTGGTGATATACCTCAATGTCGTAGTTGGGGTACTGCTGGAGAAGGATTTGTATCAGGTGAGTGGTTGGTAGTGATGCGTTTTGGTGACACTGTAGAGTAGTTGGTAGTTAACCTAATAGGTGCAAAGCAAGAGGTCCTAAGTTCGAATCTGGCCAGGTTATTTATGTACAGTTTCGATATTCATATGATTGTAGAATGTTTGTCCAAATGTTTGTTTAGAAATTGATCAGTTTTATTTCTATGTTATAAAAAGTTATTTTACACCATTACATTAAAGATATTTCTTTAAAAACTGTTCAGAAACGTAATGCTGACCATTAATATAGTGTTACCTTGTGTCTACATCGCCAGTTAATATCTATGGACAGACTATTTACAAGTGTGTATGAAAATCATTTGCATATATTTCAGCAACATTATTCAACACTATGATAAATATGACGTCAGCAGCTCCGGTCTTTACACTATTCTTAAATAGCATGAATGATGTTGTTTCAGATGATCCATGAGATCCAGCAGATATCTGACAACGGCTGGTTTGCCACCCACCTCACAGACATGCTGGTCCACTGCGGTAAGCTGCAGATCCTGGATGATCATCACACTGAGTGAGTACTGTTTCAGTCATTTTGGGATATTGGGCTCGGGACAGATATTACAAGTGTGACCAGGTTTGATCTATTGTAGCCGTATTCGTTTCGGAGATAAATCTGGTTAACAAGTCCTACTGTTTGGACAAATAGTAGAATGTTCCTGGGTTCTAGTTATTTGTCTTGGTTTGGTAGGATTAAGTTACTTCCTAGAATGCAGTGACCTATGGCAGGTTAATGTGATGTATATTTGTTTCAGTGTAACCCCTCGTCTTCGAGACAGTCTGATCCTTGAATACGGAAGCCTTTTAATGGAGCACAGATCACTCTGGTCCGTGGGGTTGTCCTATCTGGCCTCGTGTCCTCCTGAGGGTCTGGTTCGGGCTGAGCTGATCCTGGAACGGATGCCCGTGGAGACGGAGGCCAAGGCCATGAGAGTGGTTGCTGAGGCTAAGAAGTATGGACTGTTGGATGTGGGTAGGTAGCATTGAGAGCATTTATTTACTGTTTTGACGTCTTTCTCTGTTTACTGACTCGATACAACATGTTCAGTTTTGACATATTACCTTTCTCTCTTTCTTTACTGACTCGATACATGTTCAGTGTTGTCCTTGCTGAACTTTGAAGTAACTCTAATTTATTTATGGGAATCTTAACTTACACTTATGGCGTAGTTCAAAAGGCCGAGTGACTGGCGATACTTTCAACTAACATTAAATTTACTTAAACGCAATAAACAATATTATTTTAATTCCAGCACAAACAGTATGCACGTGTATGTCGGCGCGTCAGCTGGGTGCGGGCAGTGCGGGCGGTGCGCTGGCGTGGGGTGGGCGCGCGCGCGCGGGGGCGCTGTGTGCGCGCGCGGCGCACGCGGCGCTGCGGGCGTACTGCGCCGGCGCCCCGCTGCCCGCGCCCGACCTACTGCTCACAGCCGGGCCCACGCTGCTTATTGATGATACGCTGCTGTTTTTAGGTAGGTACAGTGACTATACAGGCTACATAGTACACCAGTGTTCCGCAAAGTGTGTGCCGCGGTCATTAATTGGTATGCCGCGGAAAAATTTAATATTTCTTAAAAAAATGTAATAATAATTTAATAATAATAATAATTTAGCCTTTTATTTACCGAACAGTTTAACATAACAGTCATAAGTTACTGAACTTTTTTTTTTTTTTTTAAAAGAAAAAATTTAAACAAAAAAATTAGACTACTACATAAACTTATTATTATTATTATTTTTTTAAAGAATGTCCCTGTGCTCGGTGTGCCTTGTGGCAAAGGCCTCCTCCAACTCCTTCCACTGTTTCCTGTCAGCTGCAACTCTCATCCACTTTGGTCCTAGGGTTAGCTTCAGCTCATCCTCCCACCTCCTTATTTGGCGACCTCGACTTCTAGCACCATCTCTAGGATACCAGACTGTAACCTGTTTGCTCCACTTCTCAATTTTGCAGCGGAGCATATGCCCCGTCCACCTCCATTTGAGCTGATCTATCCGTGCCAGAATATCAGTTAGTTTCGTTTTGCTTCTGATGTCTATGCTTCTGACTCTGTCCCTCAGGTTTAGACCTAACATGCTCCTTTCCATACCTTTCTGGCATCGTGCTAGTTTGTCCCTGTGATATCTTGTTAAGGCCCAGGTTTCACAGCCATATGTGATGCAGGGTAGGATGCAGGTGTCAAATGTTCTCTTCTTTATCTTTATACTGAATTCTTTGCTTTTCATGACTTCTTTCAGAGCCCAATATTTTTTCCACCCAGTCGCAATCCTTTTCTCTATTTCCTTCGACATTTGGTCATTCGGCGGTATTATATTGCCCAGATAAACGTATTCCTCCACATATTCGAGTTTCTGACCGTTGATGGTTATATTGACGGGTATTGAATTTGTCATCATTTTAGTCTTGGTCGAGTTCATCTCTAGACCTACTTCTCTACTTCTGTCTGCTAGGGCTTGTATCATTGATTTTAGTATTGATGGGTCCTCTTCCAATAGAACCAGGTCGTCTGCAAACCTTAGGTGATTTAATCGCGATCCGTTTATGTTTAGTCCCAAATGCTCCCATTCTAATTTTCTGAACATTTGTTCTAAGACTGCTGTAAACAGCTTTGGCGAGAGTGGGTCACCTTGCCTGACTCCCCTTTCAATTGGAAAAACTTTTCCCACCGATTCCAGCCTAACACTAGCTTTACTTTCGCTGTAGATGTTTTTGATGATGTTTACATAGGCATTTTGGATTCCCTGTTCTCTTAGGCTTTGCCATACATATTCATGTTTGAGGCTATCGAAAGCTTTGGAATAGTCTATAAAGGCCAGGTATATTGTTTTGTTGTATTCATTGTATTTCTGTATAAGCTGTTTGACAGTATGTATATGATCAATCGTACTAAAACTTTTCCTGAACCCTGCCTGTTCCACAGGTTGATTTTCTTCGAGCCTGATAGATATTCTGTCCAGAATGACTTTAGCGAAAACTTTGTATACGTTTGAAATGAGAGATATCGGCCTGTAATTTCCTATGTCTTCTTTTGAACCTTTTTTGTATAGAAGAATAATGTGTGATTCTGCCCATTGGTTTGGAATTATTCCCGTGTCTAAAATCTCATTGAAAACCTTTGTTAGTATTGGGCTTAGTTCTTTGATTGTCCCTCTCATTAGCTCGTTTGGGATTCTATCTGGACCAGGGGCTTTTTCCATCTTTTGGCTTTTTATAGCTTTTTCTACTTCTGATACTAATATTTCTGGTATGTCTTCCGCATCTTCGGTCTTTAACTTCTCTGTATGTTCTTTATCTGGTGACTGTACGTTTGGATGATTCGAATATAGTAAGCGATAATAGTTTGTTGCTATATTTTGGATTTTATTTCTAGAAGTTGTTGATCGTTCTTTATCTCTTAACTTTGGTATCCATTCCTTCCCCTTTTCTCGTAGTTCCTTTAACGCTTTTCTTGTACCTCCCGTTCTGTTAATGTGATTCTCTAGTGTTTTGATTCTTCTAGTTTTCCTGTCTTTCCTCATATTTTCGCGAATCTGTTTGCTAAGGTTAGAAATTTCTTTTTGGTTTTCTTTCTTGTCTGTCTTTGCTAGCAAGTTTCTTCTGTCTTCGATTAGTTTTATAGTTTTTTCGCTTAAATAGGACTCTTTATTGTTTTTTGGTAGTATTCTTGCTTGTCGTTTGAGCTTGTTTTCTATTTTTATATATTTTTCATTTAGGCCTATATCTGAGGTAACAACTTCCATCAGGTCTTCTGTGGTGTCGTTTAGGTCCGTCTTTTTATTTGATGTTAGTAAATATTTTATGTGACTTACTTTTGGTCTAGGATTTTTTGGACCACTTTGTTTTAGACAGCTGCGCACCATACGATGGTTTGTGTTAAAATTAAGGTTTTTTATTATTTCTGTGTCACTAAATAATCTGCTTTTGTTGGTTATTATGTAGTCGATTTCATTTTTAACCTTTCCGTCTGGAGATATCCAAGTCCACTTGTTTTTAGGTTTTTTGCAAAACATGGAATTTAGAAGTGTTAGGTTTTGCTCGAGCAGAAATTCTACCAATTTTTCTCCATTTTTACTTCGTTTTCCACTTCCGTATTTTCCTATTATATGTTCCTCTCCATCTATTCGTGCGCCCACTTGAGCATTAAAGTCTCCCATAATTACCAAGTTGTTTCCTGAATATTTTTCGGTAACCTCTCTTAATTCTTCGTAAAATTTCTCTATGTCTGTTTTTGTTGCTTGTTCTGTCGGCGAGTAGACTTGGATTACTGTCCAGTTTTTCTTATGATTCGGTAGCTTAATGTGGATCGCCGCTATTCTGTCTGATATCCCTTCAAACCCAATGATCTGGCTTTTGAGTCTTAGCTTTACCAAAAATCCGACTCCTCTCTGTCCAGCTACTTCTCCCTTATGATACATAATATAGTGGTTTCTCTCTTCTATTCCTTCTCCTATTCTGCGCATCTCACTTATGCCCAAGATGTCCCATTTAATGGTTTCGATAGCTAGTTCTAGCTCTTGCAGACTTTCGGATGTTCTCAAGGTGCGTGTGTTTAGTGTGCACAGGTATAAACTACTTTGATTTTGTATCCCTCTTTTTGTATTTGATTTAGTTGGTAGATTTGTTGGAGGGTGGTGGTCTACTTCCCCCACGGTGACCGGCCGGCTTGGGGTGCAATTTTTTGAGGTTTTTCTTATGGTTGTTTTTGTCATTGTATGTTGGTTCCGGTCGGAGGGGGCCTTTACTTGTTTTTTGGCATCTCTGTCAACGAGGCAGATCTTTCCCGTGCCGTATATGTAAGTATGCTCGGTTTGATTACTTCCTTTGTAGGTAAGGTAAGAGATGTTTTTGCTTGTCCGGTATTATTTGAGTTTAACTTTTTCTGAGTTGAGGTGATTGGTGATCCCGATTTTTCCCT
This sequence comes from Thymelicus lineola, assembly GCA_963932265.1. Classification (NCBI taxonomy): domain Eukaryota; kingdom Metazoa; phylum Arthropoda; class Insecta; order Lepidoptera; family Hesperiidae; genus Thymelicus; species Thymelicus lineola. The sequence goes on from OZ010691.1 coordinate 798,062, forward strand.
TTTTCTTTTTTCGCGGTAAGTGTTCATTGGTTTTTTCACAATTAACTTGTCATATTTTATAAACGCAATATTTCCGTTTTTTCTTTCTGTTTCCACCTTTGACTGTAATTCTTTTCGTATTTCAAGAACCTCTCTAGGGAAGTCCTCCTTTACATATATATTTGTGGGTAAGTTACGCTTGTTTCTCAGAATAAGATGTTTCTTCCAAGTTGTTGTTAAAGATATTATAACTGGACGGTTCTTATCTACTTGCGTTCCAATTCTTCTAATATTGCTTATTTCTTGGCTATTTAATTGTGTTCCTGATTCCTCTATAATTTCCTTTACTATATCCACTAGTTCTATTTCTGTCTTTCCCTTCTCTTCAATACCGAAAAGAACTAAATTGTTCTTTCGTTTTTCTTTTTCTAAAAGTGTTATTTTTTGTTCCAAATTTTTAACTTTCGTTTTGAGGTTATTATTTTCTTCAGTCAGTATTTTCATCTTTTCGTCTAATGCCTCCATAACATTTTTCGTTATTGCTGTCGTTAATGTTATTGTTTGTTCATTAAACTTTTCGTTTATTTTTGACAGTAAAATTTCCATTTGTTTTTCCATGTTTATGTTGGGTAATTTGATGTTGTATAATGGTGACACTTTTTTTTTTTACGATGGTATCACTGTTATATCTCTTTAAAGGTCGGAGTCCAGTTAGACTATAAAGTTCTTGGTCGACCTCTCCTTCGACCGTTGTCTATGTCTATGGTTACCAGTGTCAGTGTCACTGTCAATTTGATTGGCACTATTGGCTGTTATATTGGCTATTATATTTTCAGTTTCGAAGCTATCACTAAAACTTTATTTTGGAAAATCACACAATTATGTAGTTAGTTCACTGATACTTTTGCACGAACACTGTTTTGGTTTGATTGTCCAAATGTTTGAGCGCCGTGTATGTCCAATTTAACACTTTTTACACTGTAATTATAATAAAACCTGCAGCGATACTTCATACGCGTGTTTACACTTTCGCCGCCGGAACCGGAAAATCTTATATCTTATTAAAAAAATGTAATGCAGATGGAAAAAAGTACGCTGCGATCTTTTTACTTCCAAAATTATCGTAACGCTCATGTTTCGCATAAGATACCTTTTGTAAAATAAGTGTGAGTTTAAAAATAAATAATAATTATATAATTTCCCAATTTCGTAAGTGTTCCTTTAACACAAAAAGTTTGCGGAACACTGTACTACACTACAAGTTCAATTGTGATAAGATTAAGACGGTTTTGTTGAAGCCAAAATGTTTGATAGAGTTTGTAATTTTAATATCTGTCTCAATTTTACACATAATTTTCCAAACTGCTGCTGTGTTATATAATGATTTGGTTGGGTCCTCAGACTATACATAGATCTAGCAGTAATTATCAAGGACACTAAAATGTTTATGCTTAATTATGAAACATGAACTTTGTTTCAGGAAAATACTGTGATTTCCATCGACTGTATAAGAACAGAGAGTTCAAGAAGGCAGCTGCGCTACTCGTGTCTCTTATTACATCTAAGATTGCACCTGACTAGTAAGTGTTACTTTAAGGCATTTACTTGCTATCTAGCTAGCTTAATCCAAAATAATATATTTTATTGATGTGTATTACTTATTCCAGAACTTGATTTAATATGTACATGTTATAACTTTAAGTCAAAGGTCGATATGCAGCCTCTTTGCGGAATGACTCGGTTTATTCTAGGTTTGACCAACCCCTTTCAGCAGAATCTTAAATTTGATTAGATTAGGGTTCGCCGTTTTTGTTCACGCGGAAAAAGGAGCAAGGGGGTTTTAATTCCTATAACTGTTACTGTTTGTAGGTACTTATTTAAATATTGTTGATCTTACAGCTTCTGGGAAACACTACTACTGGACACGTTGCCACTCTTAGAATCAGACGAACCAGTGTTTTCATCGGGCGACACATACGAGATAATGCTTTGCCTCGAGCTCCGCGCGAATTGCCTCGAAGGCGAAAAGGCGGATCTACTTCGGCTGGCGGCGGCGCGGAACCTCGCGCGGACTGCTCTACTAGACGGTGGAGATGAGGAATAACAGAGGTTCCTTTGCGTCTGTATGTAGTGCAGGCGTGGACTGTTGTGCAGTAAAGTGAAGCAATGTGGACCATTGTGCAGTAAAGTGAAGATTTGTGGACGGTTTTGTTGTTAAATAAAGCAATGTGAAGTGTGGACTGTTGTGCAGTAAAGTGAAGATTTGTGGACGGTTTTGCTGTGAAGTGAAGCCCATTGGCCTAATGAAGCAATGTGGACTGTTGAGAACTGTTGAATACTCGTATGAATGAACTGCAGGTTTTTTCTAAAGGGTTAATTTAAATTAAAATATGTTTCAGTTTAATCATTGCAATCATCAAAAGTTTAAATGTGACTGTCCTATTTGTGGTTGGCTAGAGATGTCTAGTCTTTTCACAGAGTGAATTATGAAATTGGCATCCATAATTATATATTGTAAAACTGTTAATATTATAAATGTGAAACTTTGTGAAGATCTAAAATCATCCTCAATCACGCCACTACTACTTAACCGATTTGGCTGAAATTTGGAATGAAGATATCTGATACCCTGGATTAACACATAGGCTACTTTTATCCCAGAGGCCACGGGCATATAAATCTAAATTAATTAATTAAAAATTTAGTTTCGAAACCACTACCGCGGGCGAAGCCGTGGTCAAAAGCTAGTTGTAAAATAAATGTTATTCATCAAACTCTCAGTAATTGTGACTTGTAAAAGCCGAGTGTCAGGAACATGTATTTTATCATAAAATTATTGTGCCTTCTGTGTCTGAACACTGCCACTTTCTGTATTATATCCACTTATTTGTTTGATATTTTTCTATTTTTATATAAAAACATTGACTTTGATTTAAAAGGCCTTCTAGTAGTGTAAGCATATAATAAGCATTTAGTAAGCTAAGCGTTTAATAAAATAATTTTATTTCATGGTCATGTATTTAACTATTGTATGTATTTATAAGTGTAATTTTGATATACAAAATGTGAGATGTTACAAACAGTGTGGTTTATTGCAAGCTGTAATCATAGGACATTCATATTGCAGTATTAATCATAGCTATATCATGGGAGCCAGAAAACTGATACTGACATGGTTGAACCATGGTGTAATTATAATTATGATTTAAGTATCAGCAAGCAGCAATAATTAATACTTGAAAATACTAATAATATTAACACTTGGAAGGTGGCATTGAGGGAATTTGAGAGGAGAGTGAAGTCTAATTAGACAAATAATAGTTATTAAATATGATAATTATTCTTTCTAATGTTTACATGCATTTAATTACTTAAAAAAGCCATTTAGCAATTCATTTGTATAGTCTGCATAACAATTATGATCCAGTTCTTACTAGAAATTGATATCAAGTGTAGCCAGATGTACAAAGGAGGCAACTGAGGAAAATTTCAGTATATAAGTTCCTCTCATACATTAAATATGATTGTTTTGATGTTTATATGCCAAAGAGCACTAAATTTCTCCATGCAATCATATCATATTTGTACAGATTAATTTTTAATAGGCGAGGTGGTTGTAAAACTATTTTTATTTTTGTAGGTACAAGCATTTGACAATTTCACAGGTGCCAAGTCACAATGCTCTGACAATATTATTGTTGTATTATCCAGCTGAATTATTATAAAATTTTGTTATCGATGTACAATGTGAAATGTTACGTTCCATTCAATAAAACTTATTTTTAATGTAAAATTGTTTTTATTTAATACACAACATACAATATTGTTACAAAAATGTTTTGTTTCTATTTCACATGTCTAATGCTATTTTTTATGATCAACATAACAGGCACATTGTTGTAGCATTATATCACTGTATGCAGTGGCATAAATAGACATGGATCTTAAATTATTACAAAACTAAAAAATACTAAGTAATTAAACAATCAATTCTTATGGAGTATTAATATTCATTGAATATAAAAAGGCAGATTCAGTTTCACTAAAATATAGCCTTGACTGAAGTTAGTCAAATGAAGGATTAGTAGGTATACCATTATAGTATAGGTATCTGATTAATTGAGATTTTATACTTTAGTCTCACTACTATGAATTAATGGACTAGTCATCTAACGCCCCAACTCAGAGTCACTAACGGTTACTCTAATCGCTCCTTAATAAAGAATCACCATACAAATTCCGTACTAAAAAGCTATTTAAGTAACCTTTAAGTGACTCTGAGTTGGGACGTTAATCTCATTTGTTGAGATAGTATATGTAAATTATTATATATAAGTTACAAACAGCTATGAAATCTGAAGTTGTGAACCATGTTATATTGAGATATATTGTTATATTGTCTCCTGTATGGCACCAATTTCTTTTCCATCTTACCCATTACTATACCTATAGTAAGCTATATTGTCCATCTATTTTAATAGCTAAATCAAAGAAAATAAGTAATCACAGGCAAAAGTAAATGATAGGGTTACATTTTTAAAATAATGATTGAGGCACACCACAGTGTGTACATAACATATCCTATAACATTAATATTTATGAAAATACTAGAAAGTTTTATCAATCACACCTAGAAACAAAAACATGTTCGTTTTTGTTACTACACAGATATTCTTAAGCTAAATGATATAATACAAATAAAAATACAAAACAAGACAACTATTTTCTTTTAGCATAAAACTCTTCCATAGAATTCAGCTCCTCGATATTGTAGTTCAAAATGGTATCTAAGCCCTGATAATGAAACCTTCCATAGAACAATTTGTTTTTTAACATGTAAGGAAACCATAGTTTGTCATCAGGCCACATGTCACGAAATGGTACCTGGTTACAATCAAACCATTTTGGGCACATTTCCTCCGTTTCTGTAGGAGTTCCCTGGTAAATGCCAGTAGAAAATACTCTAACATCCATCATGGTTGGTTCTCCTTCAAAGGTAAACTCCAAGTGCCCTATGTTCTTCAAATCACTATTTTTGACACACACACAACATTCTTCATTCAATTCTCGCGCTGCAGCATCAATAATAGACTCATTATGCTCCACTTTGCCGCCAAAACCGTTCCATTTATTAACGCCGAAGCCTCTTTTCTTTAAACCCAATAGAATTTGACCATCACTTCGTATGAAAACTAACGTATAAACTTTTTTGAGTAACATGTTTACGTCTTTCAGTTTAATTATTTATATGTGTTTTATTCAAATTAAATTAGTATTTTCACTATATTCTTGTTAACTTTTTTCGTAACTTTCAAGTTTGATTTGAATATAATTTGAAATTTTGAAATTCTAAATGTCAGTTATGTCAGAATTCAGATGAATTTGACAATGACTAAAATTTAAAATAGCGTGATTCAGAAAGTTGTACAGTACAGCGCCATCTCTGTAAAACTAACTGAATAACTTCAAAAAAAGTGTCGTCATTCGCAAAATCAAAAAGTGTCGAAATTTTCCGTCTAGGTCTAGCCCCCTTTGATAAGGAACTTCGTTCCAATAAATGACATGACTGTCGAATCTGTGACTGACATCAGTGATCAGTGACGTTTGTTTTATTTTATTATATCCATGATTCCATGGATAAATCGCATCCTCAGTGGAAAAAAGCATAAGTCATGTTACTTTGAATTTTAGTAATTAATATGATTGGAAAGAGGGACAAAAGCTGCATATGCTCAATTTTTTTCAAATATTTATCATTAATCTTGATGGTTTTTTGCAATGATATTATATGTATAAAAGAGGTAGATGGGTTACTAGCGCGCCGACGGCGAAGAGCGAAAGAGTAGTCAATTGACCACGCTTGCTCGCATTACTCGCAGTCGCTCTCTCAATACTCTGTGGATACGCACGCTTTTATTTTTGTCAGAAGTGCTGGAGATTTGACATACAGCGTTAAAATGCCTTCGTGTGTTATGCGTAAATGCACTAATTACTTACGTAAAAAAAATAAAATTCATGGAATAACATACCACAAGTAAGGAATCATGATTTATTGCATTTTATTTCATTTCAATACTTCTCTAACAAAATAAGTATGGCGGCATGACAGCGCGCCAGCTTGGCGCCAGCCGAACTTAAGGTACTTGTGACGCGAGCGACAAACACTAGCTGTCTTTTTCACTATTATGGTTTTAGTAATGCTATCCCTTTTACATAATTTAACAAGCGCTGATTGGTCGTAGTGTGTCGTAGCTGTTTTCGGAACAGATTTTTCGATTGATTTATAAGGGTATAACGTATCTTTAATAAACATCATTGGTTTTTTGCAAGAAATCGTAATGTAAATTCCTTTGACTACTTACTACGGTGCTTTTTTTACTGTCTTGTAAAATTCCAATTTTCATCTTATGACTTTTTTCCACTTAGGGTATGATATTACTCTAACAGAGGCCTTAGTGCGAGTTTTACGTGACATAACGGGCTCACAACGTAAATGGAAGTATGGGACCCACGGAACACCGAGTGTGTTCCGAGATGGTACCGAAGCTTTTCTTTTCACTGTCGCTAGATGGCTCTGCTTTGGTCCCATACTTTAACTAACTCGCATTTACGTTGCGAGCCCGTAGTCACGTAAAACTCGCGCTAAGGCCTCTGATAGAGTAATTACAGAAAAACTCGCACTAAGCACACTGGATCACTGACTTTGTAGGGGTACTTGAAGTCCGATGACGTCATAACGGAATGACCGTTTTTGTATTGTGCCCATGTTAACTATAGTCCAGTAGTGTAGGTAGTAGTGATAGCCTAGTGGTTAGAACGTTGGTCTCCCGAACGCGGGGGCCCGGGTTCAAATCCTGGCACGCACCTCTAATTTTCAAATATTGTGTGCGTATTACAAGTTAATTATCACTTGCTTCGGTGAAGGAAAACATCGTGAGGAAACCTGCACACCTGAGAGTTCTCCATAATGTTCTCAAAGGTGTGTGAAGTCTACCAATCCGCACTTGGCCAGCGTGGTAGACTATGGCCTGTACCCCTCACATTGTGAGAGGAGACCCCGAGCCCAGCAGTGGGACAATTATGGGTTGTTGCTTTGCTTTTTTTTTAACTATAGTTCCAGGATATATCATTCGATTGTGATTTTTTATAATGATATGAAAACATCTAAGATGAATAATATATATTGTTATAATATTATAATAGATGTACGTAATAGTGTACCTTAATTTTCAATTTTATCTTAATGGAATAATTTTAATTCAGTAATTTTGATTTTTTTAATAAAATGTATTATTTCAATTTTATAATTTTTACCATAAGAAAAATGAAAGAAAGAAAAGAAAAGCTGAAACTGTGTTTTCTTTTAAAAAGCTACTTAAAGAATATTACCTCCTTTCCTAACCTGTCATCATCCTTACTTTTTTCCTTTTCTTGGCTTTCATTAACCTTCTTTCACTGCTTTTTGAAGTTATACTTCTTTTGGCGCGATGGTGAAAAATGATGAGAGTGAATTTCTACGATGCGCGCGCACACCGACACCTAAATTCTGCATCGTGAAGTTAGCTAAATTCTGTATTTTTTCTGTATGCAAAAAAGTTTTCACAGTATTTACCTCATTACAAACGATTTTATAATCGATTGAATTGATTCATAATAATCGATTGATGGAATATAATAATATATTTTATGTATTATTTGTTAATTATAATTATAATATTAATTTATTTCTTACATGTTTTCGTATTCCATACATATTAAAACTATGTAATATATTTAGAATTACTTACCATTCAATCGTTACGCTAATTTTATTAAATTACATTTCGAATATTTTGACATCGATTAATCGATTGAAAACCAAGATGATGTAATCCCTAATAATGTCATTTTGGTAACCATAGTATTTATAAATAACACCACTGTACTGTCATATTTGTCATCGATCTTTCATGTTTCTACGCGTGGTTTTTTGTATTTTTCTATTAAATATTTTCAGCGTACCTATTTGGAGTCCTATTTACTATTGAAACTCATCGACACGCACACAGTTATTTTAATTTACTGTTGTATTCGATTTCGTACTTGTGTTTTGGTGAATGTGTTTTCGCAGTTTCGCTACAATTTCTGGCAAACCAATACTATATGAATATGGACTACTTAATCGCCTGTTTTGTGACTGACAAAGGTTCAGAATAAGTCCTGAACACTGGATAACGTACCCTATACATCTTTAGAAGATCAGTAGTTTGCTGTGGCCATACTTACAATGAGTATGTTATGGTATCTTGATTGGGCAAGGTACCAACGAAATATAGCGACTCCTGCACAACTAGACGAAATATTAATATAAATGATAACTAATAAAATCTCTTGAAATATGCAATAGCTTTTATTATACAACCTTTTTATGACATTCGTTTTGGGTAAAAACCATTTAAGTAGTAGATAGTATAATAGACACCCGCCAACTTAGTTTTAACCATTAAACTCGTAGATTCTATTGGCAAGTCACGTATTAATTTTGGGATTTTATTATAGAAATGTACACCAAGCCCTATGAAAGATCGTTGCACTTTACTTTGGCGGAACGAATGCGTAATTAATTGATACATTCTTTTTGTTTGGCGATTATTAATATCAAAATTTTGTTTATACGCGTTTATATTCTTCCTTATAAAAACTACATTATTAATTTATTATGTTGGTTAACCTTAGCTGTGTGTTGTAATGTTTAGTTTGTACGATTTCCTAACATGAAATATTACATGTTTCTTCTGATGTATATAAATATTATTTACTAGGTTGATCCAAAAGTAACGATAGTAAAAATGATACACGTTCAAATAAAATAATTTATTATTTTACAGTCTCCTAACTAATCAGTTCACATTCTCGGTAGTTATATTAAAATTACAACAAATTGAATTGCTTTAAATTGGGTTGGCATACGAATGATCCAAACGCATGCCTAATGATAAATAATCACTAGCGGACGAACATGAATCATCAAAACTGCTCTCAGATTCCGTATCACACTGAACGAACTGAAAGAACTGACGAACACGAATTGAAAGACAATCCTATAATAAATTTATCAATTTCCGCGTGTAAGCTTCCATCCATTTTACAAAACTTATCCTCAATATGTCGCACATGTTTTATACGCAGTCGGGTTTTTTGTATTTTTTAATTTTTTTGTGTGTAATAGACCTATCATTGATTCAGTTGGAAAAAATATTAGAACACGATTTCGTGAGCCATGACCACGTTTTATGCTATAATATGTACCTACGTTTGCCCAAAATTCTTCTGTATTTTCATTGAGCGACTCAGTTTCTTTTGTTTTTTGTATTTATAACACTATTTTCTATTTTAATTTTCAATATTATATTACATTGGTAGAAAATGCAAAAAATCGGGAGAAACGGTCACTAAAACGGGATATCGGGAGACGATAACCAAAATCAGTAGATCTCCCGATAAATCGGGAACTTTTGCAACACTCGTCACATGACAGCAAGGTAATGCTAATCTAATGGGAAGGTAATGACAGCTTGTCAGAGGTAAAATAACTGTGAACGGACTGTAGTAGTAAATAGTAATCGATACTTGTCTTTGGGACTAGGAGCACATTCTTTTTCTCTCCTTAATCTGTATTAAAGTTTAATGCCTGTCCGAAAATAAATTATTCTTTAACTGAACTGAATAAAATCTTTCATTCCCTCCCCCCCACAAAAACTGGTTTTACAGCATGGTATCGTAAAAGAACATAGATGGTGTTTTTACAATTGTAAAAACAGAAAAAAAAAGATTTACAATTGATTTGTTTTTGCAATTGTAAAAACACCATCTATGTTCTATTTCGAGAACTATTACGATACGTAGCAAAGTAATATTAGAATATACTACAAAATTAATCACAGATGGCGCTTAACACATATAGTTTGGCTATAGAGATTCGTAAATTAAATTATTTCAAAATATTATTTCATTTTTATTTTTAGTATTGCTGTTTTTGAATATTGTATTTTGAACAATGTTTGTTTAATATTGTTTTTTGATTTTTTTTCATGTCAAAGAAGTATAACTTCTCACGCGCGTACAAAAGTACACGCACCCTTTTTTTTTTTATTTTATTTTTTTTATTATTATTATTAGTATGTTTTGTTTGTCATTTTGATATATATACTTTTTTTTTTTCTTCTCTCTACTTCACCTTTTCACACTGTAATACCTTATGTAGGTACGCCTATACCCAATTTATATTCTTGCTGTTTCCTTGCTACTGCTGGGTTGCCTGGAAGAAATCGCTACAAAGCGATAAGGTCGCCCATTGTTTTGTATTCTTTTTTCTTGTGCTCTTATGTATATTATTGTATGGTGTACAAACAATAAAGTGTTAAATAAATAAATAAATAAATAAATAAAAATTACCAACAGAAAACATTTTGAAGAACTGTATCAAAATAGGACATAATTTTTCTAAGTATGTGTGGACACCCTACAATAATTATCATGTTATTCTAGATTATGCCTAGTACATTACAAAATTCTAAATATTTTTAATTGCCAATTTTAATAAAAAGTAGGACCCTTCATAGAGTGCGTAGTTTTGGGTGTTATTACCAATAAATAAATAACCAGTGTTGCCAGGTCTAAAAACTGGATTACGGTAGATTCTTTCGTGAAATACCGTAGATTCTTATAAAATACGGTAAATTGTATGAGATTTGAGGTTTTTTTTCTACTAAAATCTGATTTTTGTGTTGATCAAAATACGGTAAAATGTACTAAAACCACTAAAAATCGTTACGGTAGATCGAAGCTGAGTACGGTAGATCTACCGTAGTTATGTGATACCTGGCGACACTGGTAATAACCAATAATAGGTTTCAATTTAACGTAAGTAGGTAACCACTTACTTCGATTGCGCAAAATTCCCCTCTGAAAACCTGAATAGGCTCATTGACGTTATTGGACAGTAATCCCGAATTTGCTCTTTCAGATTTATTTGAACTGGCAATTCCGTGATTTCTTATTAATTCTATAGCCACGAATCTTTTTGGACCATCGGTGTTTTGCTACTTATCTACTTATTTACTAATGTAAAAATTATATACAGACGATGTTTTTTACATATTGGATACATATACATACATAAATGTTTTTGTTCTTAATATAATATAATGTAAAGCTTTGTCACCATGCTCGTATAAGGTAGTCTTCAATGTAGTAGGGAATGTGACTCATTTCTGAGGTAAATTGTGTTGTGACTGCTTTCGATATTTACTCGAGTGTATTGAGATTATTATGTACGCGTAATAAGCTCTCCTCTACATAAATACAGAAATAGGTCGTCAGTTTGTGCCAAAAGGCACAAATTGACTTTTTGTTAAGTAGTACTTTATTAATTAACTCTGAGCGGCCCTGGTTCCGAAGGTAAAATTGCCTACAAATGAGGAGGGCTCCAAATATTCCTGCTAAATGTTTTATCCATAATCCAATATAAGGTAGGTCTACCCTTTTATCCTTTTATGAATAACCGACTCGGAGTATTTATTTATCAAAGAATCCAATCCAAATTTCCTAAATCCAATACCTACTAGCCGTGCCTTTTAGCCGTATTGTGGCGACTTAGAATACTAAACCCAATCCCATGCCGGATGGGTGTCGTAAGATGCGACTAAATCCGGCACGCTGGTGGTAGAGTCCCTTGAGGGATTATATTAGTATTATTGATTTTAATTGTAAATTAATACCATTATTACTATTATTATTTCTCCATGGGGTTCGGGTTTGCTTAGAAAGCTACCACCCTTGAGCATGAGTCAGACGCCAAACGACTCGTCGTATTCCGGCTGGGGGCTTGAGAGCCAGTTCTTTCTTTTTTTTCTTCTCTCTTTCTTGGCCGGCAACGTATCAGTGATGCCTTTGGTGTTGCTGATGTCCATGGGTGACGATAGCCACTTACCATCAGGTGGATCGTCAGCTCGTTTACCGGCTATTTCCATAAAAAAAAACCTATCTATTAATAAATCAATCAATGCATTAAAATAATTCGGTAGATTCCTTATTTTTTATTTATTAGATAACAGATTAAATAAAATGTTGTATTATACATAATATACCTAGCTATTATATGTATAAGTGTGTACAATTCATAATTGGGGCAATCTGTTTGCTGATTGTCTGATTGTCCGTGACGCCTGCCGCTAGAATTGATTGGAGCCTGGAGACTATTAATTTGTTGCAGAGTTGAGCTGCAAATCAATCCATATTCCAATAGTACTTATCTAGAATTAATGGTTAGAGCTACTATTACGCTCTAGTTGCGAAATTGTACCTACCTAATGTTAGCGTGCTCTCTATTATTACAGTGTAAGGTACCACTTGAGACTATTATTTTGAACTATTGTGAATATAAGTATGATATTGACTAAACTGTACAACTATCATCAGTCGCCACTTGGTGGCGCTAGTGAGCATATTGACGACATTGATGTCGACGTTAGAGCATAGAACTCGGTAATCGGGACATTCGCCATTCGACAGTCGACCTGAACAGTCGCATGAAAACCCGAGGCAAAACGTATTTAAGGTCTATGATTTTAGTGATAATTTATTTTGTGATGAGTATAATGGAAGTGCAATTAAAATAATTGTGGAATATCGTCGTTTTATTGGGCCGAACCTTATAAGTCAGAAGCCGGGATGAACAGATAGAAGAATCTCTTGCCACGCCCCAAAGAGATAAAAACGTGAGTATTTTGTTTTCTTCCTGATGACACGTGTTGAGTTTGGGAAAATGGAGAACTAAGTGAGGTATCTTTTGAAGGATAAACCTCTAGCCACGCCCCAAAGAGGTGAGGTAAAGTAAAAACGTGAGTAATTTTTTTTTCTCTACTACCTGATGACACACATGCCGAATTAGAAAAATGAAGAACTAAAATGTTTTTTTCTAATTTGCGCTTGCTCTTCAATCTTTAATAGTATAATAGAATAGGCTCCGAAACTACCGAACCGATTTGAAAAATCCTTTCGCTGTTGGGAAGCTAAACTGTGACTATCCCCGGGTGACATAGGCCATGTTTTTTTTACTATTTTTCCCGAAACGAAGCGAGGGTGATTTCCTAGCATTATATTTAAAAAGAAAAACAACAAACATCATGAAAAGTGTACTAAACAGATGCTAGAGCATTTAATAAAGAAAGAAAAGTAATAAAAGTTCCAGGTTATTAAGTAACCATTATTAGCTAGAACTGATAATACAAAAGCCTATCTTTTATTATTAGCTACTGAATCAATGCATCAAAATTGAATAATAAACGAACTGTGAAACTTGCATCCGAAATATTGCCCCGATAAGACGTGGCATTCTATATAGAGTATTATGTCTCCTTCACTCGATGGCCAGCAATGCATTTGAGTTACCTCCATGTTTCGCGGAAACACCAATTACCTTCTTAATAGTTGAGTAGATACTGTGATGCAATGTAAGTAAGAATATATTGGAAGCCAAAGATTAAATAAAACACCAGGAGATATTTACTTACAGGATTTTTATTACTTGAGTAAGTAGGTACATAAATGTTTCAGTGATTGCTTAGAATATCGCAACATTACGTTGGTCTAGCCACCAGTTGTGCATTGAGATGATTTGAAGGTAACGCAGAACCGAACTTTACCATTTCATTTAATTTGATCCTGTAGCTATATTAATTTACTTTTCCAATATGTAAAACTATGCACCTAAAGAGGTCACCGAATACACTAGTACGAGTAAGCGTATGGTAGTTTCAACTTGTTGATACTCTGGACGTGATGGTATCACAAGATGGACAATGGAATTATTCCGCCATTATTGCAAGTCTCTTCGACTTTGAGATCGTATTGCTTTATTTTGGTGAGCTCTTATCCATATAATATAAAACACAAAAAAATGCTTGTACGGATGTTTTCTATATACTTTGAAACCACCCATCTGATGTGCCCCAAACTGATTTAATTTGAAACGCAGTAATGTGAAGATGGTTTAAGACTAAAACAATCCTTTAGGCACATTTTTGATTTTCGACTTTGCATAATTGCAATATTTTAGCCTAGTGGAATACGCTGTGTATCCGCTAGTTTCTCATAATTGTCATATATGAAATCACAATATACCAAATCCGAAGATGAACATACAGGTAATTACACAAAAATATTTTGCTGTTATCAAATAACCTTTCCGAATTGCTGATGGATAAATAAAAAATAAAAGCTGATATATATATACATGAATAAATGATTTTGAATTGAATTTTTGAATGTTGATGCTACTCCGTGATGGATCTTTTTGATTTTATGTACAATAGACAAGCTCTATTTTATTTAAGATATATCCAAAAAAATAAATATAGAAATCTCGTGTCACGGTGTTTGTGGCGTGTTCTCACTCCTTCGAAACTGTTCGACCGATTCTTATGACGAATAAGATATGTCAGATATACCTACATTTATGATAATAAATGAGGTATAATATTACCACAATTAGTGTACCCTCATACTGAAATTTTAGTGAGTTCAAACTTAATTCGAGTTCTATACTTACACGTGAATTTGGTTACGGGAGCAAAGGGTAAAATCAATAATAGAAATACACTTTTATAGCGTTATTGTAATAGAACTACTAAAGCGGAAAGAGTATGTTGTTGAGCCAAGTTTGAGAATGGCAATTATTTTATGCGTGTGAAGCGAGATATCATAATTTAATGTTTTAAAACTAAAGATCTGTTATTCTCATGTTATATTATATCATGACCGATAGAAGTTATGCCATCTGGATCCATTCCACAACGTTATATTAGGAATGTTAATATACAGTCACGGTAACCAAGTGCTTATGCCGCATGAATCGCGTTTCAGATCAATTGGACACTGGGAAGTGAGCCAAGTTAACTTACAGGATTTGATTAGACACCGGATATTTGAAATGAAATGAAAGAAAAATAACGGGTTGTTGAGGTAAAACATGTAGTACTATTATCTATTCTATGGTAAGACATTTGTTTTGGTAATTTTTGTTAGCAAGCGGGTGACTCGTTTAGGTCATGTACTATTCATCAAATTACAGCAAGTCAAGAGGATTATTAGAGATTATTTCTTGTGATATCTGTTTGATTTAAGTAACTATTGTTATTGTCGGTTATCATAAAGGCATATTAGCGTAAAGGTAGGTACATTACAGAATAAGATGCAATGAATGCACACTTAGATGACTACTCGATAAATTCGGTTATCATAATGGCTTCTGTACGTTGCACACCAAATATGAGCTTAGATGGCTACTCCGGATTTTTTTGGTGATTCCCGTTTGATGTTACAAGTATTGTTCTTATAGCGTTTAGTTATGGTGATTGTTATCCCGCCCACTCTACAGCAGTACAATTCGTATAATTGAAGTTAACGGACTACTCGACGAATTCAAACAACTGGAAAGTGACAGTGACTGACAATAACTAAACTATGTATTATGATTACAGATTTCTCGGTGACAAGAGATTGCCGGACTGCGGTCGGGATTCTACGGTAATTGATAAACATATGTAATGTATTTGTGAGATACCGCGTACTAACATGTGAATTTGATTACGCAGCCTGATCACATCCCTATGTGCGTACATTGCTCTTCCAAGGAGGTACAAGGTAATGTCTTTACTAGTACTTTTATTAGTGATGTTTGATAATGCTACATACTCATAGCACCACAGCTATGGCATAGATCGATTCACTGAGACGTCGGGCAAACTGTTAGAGACACAGAAATGAGGTTTAGACATTGCAATAATTGTTGAATGTGATGGGTATCTCCGGGGATTATATCTTAACATTTGGGGTTTGATGTGTCTGATGTAAGACACCAAACTATTATATTTATTACTGCAAAGAATGGGACATCTATGTGTGTGATGTTTGATCGACAAGTGTCTCTGCTATGAAACTTTGAGGTATCAAACAGGATTCAAAGCCAAAGTGAATAGAATGGAAATACGCAACATCCGTTAATATTAGATATATTAACAAACTATATAGATTTATTTGATGATGATAATTATTTAGTGTCTTGCAGTCGAAGAGGGAATTCATCATAGGAGTATCCATGTCTAGGTACTCCATATTATGGAAATAATGTCATATTGATATCCTTTTCCTTGGAATGCGATAATAAAAGAGGAGGTGAGGAGTTTCTTTAGGCTTTTCTTCTCCTCCACGACAAAGCACTCTTCCGAAAAGCAAAAAAAAAAATGACGTGCATAAGTGTATCGGTGATACCTATATGAATAAAATATTTTGACTTTTGACTTTGAATACCTGGTCAATTAATATTCTTGACTACTTATCGGGCTATGACTACCCCGGTAGATAGATGGGTTTAGTACAGATTTGCTTACATAAGTTTAGGGTTATTTTTCCCTATAATGAAGCGATTATTCAAAGGAGTGATGAATATTGACGTGAACCATGTTAATGGATTGATTTGATATATGTATTCCGCCATTGGGGTTAGTTTTTACGAGCATTGAAACTACTGGAATTTTAAGATTTTATTTATTTATTACACAAACAAGAGTTTGTACCACTGTACCAGAAACATTTTATCTGAAAAATAGATTTCTTTTATTACATAAGTGTCCACTTATTCTTAATCTCCAGAGTATGAAGAATAAATTAGAGGAATATACTATTGATTTTTAGTTGCTTTATTTCTGCGACAAAAGACGTTGCTGGATACTGAATTGACAGAATATAGTTTAACACATATACTCTGATTCTTAAATAATAACGTTACGATATGATATCATGGAGTCCTTATGACTTCTGCCTATTTGCGTTAGTGTATGAATCCACACTTATACAGTATTTATAAGTTTCAGATCGAATACATACATCAGATCAGGAGGTTCAGAGACAACACTGATGAAACCACGATTCTGACAAAATTCGATGAACAACTCTTGGATGAAGCACCTGACGAACGGCGGGCACCAGAAAACTGGTGAAGAATATGCAGGAGGTGAATTGAATCGAGTTGAATCGAATCGAGTCGGATCGAATCGAATTGAATGAAATCGAGTTAAATCGATTCGAGTTGAATCGAATCGAGTTGATTCGGATCAAGTTGAATCGAATCAGGATGATTCAGATCGAGTTGAATCGAATCGAGTTGAATCGAATCGAGTTGAAATGAAGCTAATCGAAATGAAGCAAAATGAAACGAAGCTAATCGAAATGAACCTAATTGAAATCAAGTGAATTGAAATGCATCAATTGAATTGCATTAATTAAAATGGATATCAATGAATGATATAATTTGAAATTAAATGATGAAGCAATGAAATGAGATAATACTATATGAGACAAGATTATATGAGACAAGACTATATGAGACAATACTTTAAGAGGCAAGACTATATGAGGCAAGACTATATGAGACAAGACTATATGAGACAAGACTATATGTGACAATAGAATGGAAATACGCAACATCCGTTAATATTAGATATATTAACAAACTATATAGATTTATTTGATGATGATAATTATTTAGTGTCTTGCAGTCGAAGAGGGAATTCATCATAGGAGTATCCATGTCTAGGTACTCCATATTATGGAAATAATGTCATATTGATATCCTTTTCCTTGGAATGCGATAATAAAAGAGGAGGTGAGGAGTTTCTTTAGGCTTTTCTTCTCCTCCACGACAAAGCACTCTTCCGAAAAGCAAAAAAAAAAATGATGTGCATAAGTGTATCGGTGATACCTATATGAATAAAATATTTTGACTTTTGACTTTGAATACCTGGTCAATTAATATTCTTGACTACTTATCGGGCTATGACTACCCCGGTAGATAGATGGGTTTAGTACAGATTTGCTTACATAAGTTTAGGGTTATTTTTCCCTATAATGAAGCGATTATTCAAAGGAGTGATGAATATTGACGTGAACCATGTTAATGGATTGATTTGATATATGTATTCCGCCATTGGGGTTAGTTTTTACGAGCATTGAAACTACTGGAATTTTAAGATTTTATTTATTTATTACACAAACAAGAGTTTGTACCACTGTACCAGAAACATTTTATCTGAAAAATAGATTTCTTTTATTACATAAGTGTCCACTTATTCTTAATCTCCAGAGTATGAAGAATAAATTAGAGGAATATACTATTGATTTTTAGTTGCTTTATTTCTGCGACAAAAGACGTTGCTGGATACTGAATTGACAGAATATAGTTTAACACATATACTCTGATTCTTAAATAATAACGTTACGATATGATATCATGGAGTCCTTATGACTTCTGCCTATTTGCGTTAGTGTATGAATCCACACTTATACAGTATTTATAAGTTTCAGATCGAATACATACATCAGATCAGGAGGTTCAGAGACAACACTGATGAAACCACGATTCTGACAAAATTCGATGAACAACTCTTGGATGAAGCACCTGACGAACGGCGGGCACCAGAAAACTGGTGAAGAATATGCAGGAGGTGAATTGAATCGAGTTGAATCGAATCGAGTCGGATCGAATCGAATTGAATGAAATCGAGTTAAATCGATTCGAGTTGAATCGAATCGAGTTGATTCGGATCAAGTTGAATCGAATCAGGATGATTCAGATCGAGTTGAATCGAATCGAGTTGAATCGAATCGAGTTGAAATGAAGCTAATCGAAATGAAGCAAAATGAAACGAAGCTAATCGAAATGAACCTAATTGAAATCAAGTGAATTGAAATGCATCAATTGAATTGCATTAATTAAAATGGATATCAATGAATGATATAATTTGAAATTAAATGATGAAGCAATGAAATGAGATAATACTATATGAGACAAGATTATATGAGACAAGACTATATGAGACAATACTTTAAGAGGCAAGACTATATGAGGCAAGACTATATGAGACAAGACTATATGAGACAAGACTATATGAGACAAGACTATATGTGACAAGACTATATGAGACAAGACTATATGAGACGAGACTATATGAGACGAGACTATATGAGACAAGACTATATGAGACAATACTATATGAGACAAGATGACATGAGACAAGACGACATGAGACAAGACGACAAGAGACAAGACGATATGACTAATATTAATCAGGACTATGGGAAACAGACAATATTTGATGAAATGATACATTAATTGACACTACCGGAGAGCTAGAGCAACGGTTGTGAGAGAACTGATACGTTTCGGCGGTGAGCTTGAGCAACGACCGATGCGTGTGCGATATCACAACGGTGATGATATGGTTCACTGAATTCCTCAGACGATGAGCAAGAGCAACGTCTGAGGTGCTGCCAAAATGACAGTCCGAGCGATGAGCTTGAGTAACGGTCGGGTTTAGTGAACCAAGTGGAAAAGCTTGGTCGTGACTGACGGTGTGGTGAGCTTGAGCGACACTCCCCATCACGGCCAAGTATGAATTGAGAGATGGATCTGATCAGAGAAGAAAACCAAGTAAGGAACATGACTGACGCATGAAGCCGTGCCACGCGGCAAGGTAGCTGGCGATTTGAATACGTACCGCAACCGTAAAGGTTTGATAGTAGATAATAATTATAGAAATTTAATCATTACTGTTTGGAGCATATATGTGAATAGTTTCGGTGTGATCATTGATTCATGTAACAAGTTTGATATATTCGTAGTAACACACAACTTTCATTTAAATAGTTTAATTGTAAATGCTTAATTTCCGGGATATTGTTAGTTTAAAAGCATAGTATAATACAATGATATTACATTATAATATATTATTAGTATGACGTAAAAGTATTCCGATCAACTTTTTGCTTGTTTGATAGAAAAATTTAAATATTGTTATTTCCCATTATTCAGATATTGACTATAATTCTCATTTAAAATTTACATTCCAGTAAGAACTATCGTAATTAATAAATCTGAACATTATGTAGATCTTTACGATGAAAGTCATTAAGATGAAAGTATAAAGTACCAAGTATCAAAATAACAAAAGTAATATTTGCTCTTACGAAATAAAGGATTTTTTTATAGATATATAAAATGTTAAGTATGATATCGATAAGATCAATTTATAAAAAAAAATATATATTTTTAAGTTTCAAATTTGAGAGGAAGGATATAAATTTATAAACTATATGAATATCTCTTCGTTTTGATGAATAACATAGCTGTGAACCGCGAATAGGTTTATGAAACTTCATTTTCATATAGATATAGGCAACATTAGCAATTTAATTTATCATGATTTCTTGGATTGTTGATTTTTTGTTTAAATGATTGATTTCTTGTTTAAATGATGATTGTACAGTATTGAATGCAACATATTCTTAATTTGCGCTATGTATTACGTACGAGGACGTACGAAAAGTCAGATGGCCGAGCTGTTAGCATGCTCTCTATTATTACAGTGTAAGGTACCACTTGAGACTATTATTTTGAACTATTGTGAATATAAGTATGATATTGACTAAACTGTACAACTATCATCAGTCGCCACTTGGTGGCGCTAGTGAGCATATTGACGACATTGATGTCGACGTTAGAGCATAGAACTCGGTAATCGGGACATTCGCCATTCGACAGTCGACCTGAACAGTCGCATGAAAACCCGAGGCAAAACGTATTTAAGGTCTATGATTTTAGTGATAATTTATTTTGTGATGAGTATAATGGAAGTGCAATTAAAATAATTGTGGAATATCGTCGTTTTATTGGGCCGAACCTTATACTAATTCCAAATCGAAATTAGTTACCTGAACCTTTAATTCTTTATTCATGGCACCTAATACTTATTCGGCAAGGTATGTGCATGTTCGCAAATGTATCCAATTTCCCGGTTTTTATTGACTTCAATAGCAATTAATGGAACGCTATTAACAGTGCGATTCGCCGTTCTGTACTCGTTTTCAACTGCATTTCCATAATGCACCACTACTACTTAAATGCTAATGTAACAATCCAATTATACAATTCGGCATTTTATCTAAATATTGTATAATCCAGCGCTGCTATAATAAAAAAAAGTAATTCACGGTCACGGCACAAATATCTTTGTTATCAACAGTATAATAAACATACAAATTAATAAGATATCTATAATTATGTCAAAAGTTGTTCTCAGTACTGCTTGCGAACTTGAGTCGTGAATACGTTTTGATAACATCACATAATTATTATGTGTGGAAGTTCTTGTCCTGACTTCACCCAAGGAGCAGCCGGGACCACATTCGCGGGTCTCTTGACTCACCTCCTGGCCACACAATGTCTCTTGAAGGAGTCCTGGTCTTCAGATCATTGCAATGAAGTCTTTAGTAAGTTTCCTGTAACTGACAATGGCGAGTCATCTGACTGCAAGAGTTTAATATGAAGTATCGTGGGTGATTTAGGGTGTCCATTTGACTCCTTTTTCATTCAGATAATGTTCTCATCAAATAGGGATCTTTCATAGCTTGTAAATGTGTAGGACTTCGTAAATTTGACTTTGACGACCCGTGTGGCGCAATGGTTACCATGCCGGAACGCCGCGCCAAGGGTCCTGGGTTCGATTCCCAGCGAGGCAGAAATTTGAATGATGAGTTTGAATTCTGTTCTCGGTCTGGGTGTGAGTGTCCTTGTCTTGTGTGTTGTCCATGGCACCCACGACACAGGGAATCCTAGTGTGGGGCTATGAGTGTGAAGCGTTATTTTATTTATTTAAATAAAAAACATGGTTCTGTTCCACAGGCACGTATCCAAAATCCGTTTATTACTCCTGTGTTTACAATAATTACTATAGTTATTTGTTTAGATATAGCTCGCGGATTTAGGTATCTGACCAAATCAAGTGTGGGAAGTTTTTAGGCTGCCCAAACACTTATTGGTAACAACATTTGACTATCATCGTCAGCGTTCTCAAGAACTTTTCAAGATAATATTATCACATTTTTTTTAACAAAGTTGATTCCATATTGTTTTAACCCAACTTGCTCCATGAAAACTAGATAGAGGCTTTGAATTGGACTGAATGTGAAGGACGAAACATAATATTTTTTTCTTTATAGAAATCATGAGGATTCTCGAATATTTAATATGATGTACATAATAGCTTGTTAAAAATTATACATATTAATATACAATTAAGCTGACTCGACAAATTCTGTTTTGCCAAAAAATCACCAAGCGGTATGAAATATTTCGAGCCGTTTCGAAGAGTGCGACCACAAAAATACCGTGACGCGATATTTTTATATATTAGACTAGCTGACCGGACAAATGTTTTTCTGCCATATGACTTACATCTAGGTTATCTTAGATATAGGGACAACCTTATCACTCAGCGGTATGAAATATTCTTTACGACCTATTCTCATACCAAAATATTCACAAAAAAATCATAAAAATCGGTTGAGCCGTTTTGGAGGAGTGCGACCACAAACACCGTGACATGAGATTTTTATTGTATTAGATTATGTCAATATATCTGAGCCAAATATTTACCGCGATGAAATTAGTTTTGATACCTAATACAGTAACAACAAAAAGGTAAACAGAGGCCTGCTGTTTTCAGAAACAAAACATGGTTAAATAAAAATATCAGATATCACAATAGTAAATCTAACAAGAATCAAGCGAATAGGTTTCCAATTTCTTCATTAGAAGCTAAGAAGTTACAAATACCTAGTACAAACGCTATTTCAGACCGCAGCGACGCTTTTTGAAGCGACGACGTTAAAAGATCGTTTTGAAATGTTAATGATGTGTTTAGAAATGTAATGTAACCTCGCGTATATTATGAATAGCTCAAGAGAAAAGCCTTTTCGTAACCTTAATACTTTCATTTTATCAAAAGGTTTCAAATGCGATTAATTGTAAGTTTAAATAATTATCTTTTTTATATTTTATCTACAATATACAACGTATGAACAAACTATAGTCAAGACTGCTTGGACATTCATAAAAAGCCATAATATATTATAGTATTTAGATACTTCGCTCTAATTCCTTTGCGAGCCGATAGAGGGAAGCTTTGTCCTTGATGCATTGTCAACAAAGATTCAGTTGTCGTTGATCTTTTGAACGAGAATCACGTTAAGCGCCATGAGTGCTAAATTCGCGTCGCGCTACGAGGCTGTGTTCCTTTGCACCCACCCGAAAGGTCCCAAAATGTCGCAATCAGCGGCTGCTAAATATATGAGAAAGTCGAAGGCATTTGTACAGAAGTGGGTACAGCGATATAAAGTGGCTAAAAATGTCGATGATTTACCAGAACGTGGCTCGATAGGAAAAGTGGACAAAAAAGATGAAAAAAGAATAGTGAATCTGTTTTCGCGGAATCCTGGTTTAACACTGCGGCAAGGACAAGCAAAATTAAAGGCAAAAGGTTTAGATATATCCTACGAAACTATCCGAACCCATCTCCGTACTCATGACGTGAAATGGCGCAACACAATTAAGAAGCCTCTGTTGACTTAAAAACATGTGAAAAAGCGACTCGCTTGGGCGCATGAGAATATCGATAGAGATTTTGAAAATGTCATTTTTACTGATGAATGTTCTATATGGGCACGTTGTGTCCTCACGCGAGCCTGGTCAACTTCCACCAATAGGCTTGTTCAGCGGACCGTAAAACACGGAATAAAGGTGCATCTTTGGGGCTGCTTCTCAAAGCAGGGATTCGGCAATTTGTACCTCTTTACCGACAACCTAAATGCCGAAAAAATGATTAAAATCTACAAAAAGGCTTTACTGCCATCTGCCAAACGTTGGTTCATCAGCAAAAATGAAGATTGGATTCTGCAAGAGGACAACGATCCCAAACACCGCAGCAAGCTCTGTACTGAGTGGAAGACTCAATCTGGCATCGTTACATTGGATTGGCCATCGCAGTCGCCCGATGCAAACCCTATAGAAAATGTGTGGGCATATATTAAACAGAAACTTCTTGGAAGACGCAGACACACTTTGAAGCAGCTATCTTACGAAATTCGTCGGATCTGGAGATCGTTGCCACTAGAATACGCCATCCAATTAGTAGAAAGCATGCCTCGGAGATGTCAGGCAATTATCGACGCCGATGGTGACTGGACACCATATTAACCGAATTGCATCATCGTTTGTAATGTGTATAATGTATTTATAAATATGAAAGTTTCACCAAATAAATTTTTTTATAAATTAATTCGATCACGCTCTTACTTGACTGACTGTACCTGTAACTTAATAAAAATATCTTCCATATTTTCTTCCCGCTTCTTCCGGGTCCACTCACAGTAGGACTTGGTAGAAGCGATGACCTAGCTTGACTTTCACAAATTATTAGCAAAACCCAACTCCATTTTATTTCTAGATGGCGATTCGTTTGACTTCATTATAGTGGGTGCGGGAACAGCTGGCTCACTCCTCGCGAGTCGGCTGACTGAAGTGCCGGACTGGAAGGTTTTGTTGGTTGAAGCTGGTGGAGATCCACCGCTGGAGTCCATTGTAAGATTAATTATATTTCTATTACTCAGGTTATATTTTACGTCTACTCTTTTGTGATTTCTACGGGTGCACTATTTTGGTTTTGCTTCACAATTATTCACTGTAACAAAACTGTCTCTTAAATGGTGTACATAAGGAGGGCACCATCTGACTTCAGTCCCAGCCAACACTTATTCTCTGGTGGTGCACCTTGCTGAACAATATCCGGGGCTGTGGTCTGATGGATCAGTGGTCCCACTTGTTCCAGGCTGCTAGCCTCTGTAAAACTAAGATCCTGATGGTACCCATGTACTTACGGTTTTATATTGAATGGACAGTTGCTACTGGCTGGCCAGAGCCTTTACAGCTTTACGCGGGTAGAACTCATGCATGAATGCATGATGATTCAATTACAATGTCGGGAATCCAGAAATAATGCAGCTTTGTAATTACTAATGATCATGGTTGATGGTGACAAAAATGACATTAAAGTTGCATTTAAGTTATAATATAATATATTTATAGGTGGTTGTTTATTTCAGATTCCAAACTTTTCAGGAGCTACGCACAGGAGTAAACATGCTTGGCAATATTATACAGAAAAAGATAACACGACGAACAGAGGCTGTGTTGATGGAAAGTCCTTTTGGCCGCGAGGAAAAGTTATTGGAGGGACAGGATCCATTAATGGCCTCCTTCACATGAAAGGTAGTCCTGGAGATTACGAACCGTGGCACTTCGAAGACAATGATGGTTGGGACTGGGAAACAATAAAGAAATACATGATGAAGAGTGAAAAGATGATAGATCCTTTCATTTTAAATAACCCTGTACTACGAAAACAACATGGTACCGAAGGGGAATATATCGTTGATCAACTTAACTTCACCCACGTAGGAATAACAGATTTGTTAATTGAAGCTTACAAAAATATGGGCTTAAAATATTTAGACGATCTTAATGGCCCGACACAAATGGGCGTCGGAAAGATTCGTGGTGGAATTTATAAAGGAAAACGTGTCAGTACTGCTACATCATTTTTAAGTAAAGCAAAATATCGAAGGAATTTGTTTATTTTAAAAAACGCCTTCGTTAATAAAATAAAATTTAACGAAGGTTTTTGCGCTCAGGGCGTAATTGTCAAATTAGAAAATGGTGATACAAAAACATTTTATGCAACAAATCAAATAATTGTAAGTGCTGGTGCAGTTAATACACCTGTTTTACTAATGTTATCAGGTATAGGACCAAAGGAGCATTTGGAAAAATTGGGTATTAAAGTACTATCAGATTTGCGGGTAGGAGAAAATTTGCAAGATCACGTAAGAATACCTGTACCAATAACTTTAAACACAGGAGCTAATTCAAAAGACGAGTTGTATTGGTATAAGGCTGCAAGTCAGTACTTGTTGGACCAAACTGGCCCTCATTCAACAAACTATGACCAACCAAATATAAATGCTTTTATGTCGGTTCCGGCTGACAAACAGCTGCCCGATGTACAGATCGATCATAATTATTTTGTGCCAAATACTTCATATGTGTATTCAATGTGTACAAAAACCATGTCCTTTAATGATGATATTTGCAAACAATTTACCGACATGAATGCAGATAAAGAAATGTTAATAATGTTCGTGGCTCTCTGTAGGCCACTTTCTAGGGGGAAAATAATGCTGCGATCTTCACATCCAAGTGATCCTCCTAAGATATTTTCAAAATATTTTAATGATGGTAGAGACATGAAAACATTTGTCAAAAATTTAAACAGGGTTGCTCAAATCGTTAACACGGTACCGTTTAGAAAGTTTGACGCCAAATTGAGGAGAGTATATTATAAAGATTGTGACATTTTCGAATTTATGAGCGAAGAATATTGGGAATGTATGGCAAGGACGGTTACCTATAATGTTTATCATCCAGTTGGGACAGCTAAGATGGGAAGAATCGGAGATCCCACAGCAGTTGTTGACAATAGACTAAATGTTATCGGTGTTAAGGGCTTACGCGTTGTTGATGCCAGCGTTATGCCTACCATTACTAGTGTGAATACTAATGCACCGACGATGATGATAGCGGAGCGAGCTGCGGACTTTATAAAAGAGGAATTTTTCAAAGTAAGGGATGAAATGTGATATGTTTCGGTTAATAATGAGTTACGTTGTACAGTATAATATTTTATTATTTTATTAATTACAGAATCCATAATAACACACCTTTGGTTTTAATTTTTTACTTTTCATTGCAAGTGAAATATTTATGTCAAAAAGTCATGTCATTGTGACGAATAGCATTTTTATTTGATGTTGATATCACAAAGTGTTGTATACACAAGGTGTTGATGTCTATACAATCAAGATTAATATTTCTATATTTCATTTTAACGTATAAAGTTATGGCTATAATAACCGTTGTAGATACAGGAGTATTACCATTGCTTGAAAATTCAGTAGGCATCATGTTTTTTGTAGACCTAACTAACGAAGATCGTCAAAATATTTGTAATGTGTATTCTCAATGTAAAAAGTGTTGTTTAGTCGATTCTAACAAGGAAGATTGTGATATTACGACAGCATTTGGTGAAGATATTCAAATAATTAAGCCTAGAGATAGAAAAACCTTGTTGTACGTAGCCCCAATGTTATTGCAGCACGATTTGATTGGTTACTGTAAGTTCTTAATAATTTATCATATCAATAATACTAAAGAAGAAATAGATGTAACAATACCATTTGACACGCAGATTGGAGTAAAAAAATCTAAGGAGATATTGAATAAATATATTGGTACAAAAAAAATTAAGATCTGTAGTTCTCTCGACAAGGACTCGTTGAATAATTGCGAACCAGTAGCTTGTAATATTAAATACTTGGATAAGAGACCTATATTTGATCATGTTTTGAATAAATGTGTTGAAGCACCTATTTGTTTAACAAATCCTGATAAAGAATTACCAGATAACATTTATGTACCCAATAGTAATATTTGCAGAAATTTAGATTTACCACTGACTGTCCAAGATATTTATGTAATCAGTACTGGTTTAGGTACAGTAACGATGTCCTATGATTCAACTTCTGGAATAAAAGTTAAAGTAAAATCAAACTGTTCGACGATTTCACAAAATATAAATTTACTACGTGATTTGATATATGGTAAAATGTGCCCGGTGGATAATGAAGTAACATTGGATTATAGCGAATGTTTTAAATCAGCACTGATGACTATTGTGGTCTGTATAATCAGTATTTGTAGTTTTTTATTTATTTTAGTTTGTTGCGTTAATTGTACAGCTTGGTTGTATATTCAGTGGTCTGATGGTAATCTTAGTAAAATTTGGAGGGATTGCAAAAACCCTCTTAAGGGAAAAAGGAATAAAAAGGTTAAAACTGACAAAATAAATAGTACAATTAGAAATGCGTTGCTACGCGAAGTAATAGTGAAAGACATACCTCTAGAACTGAGGAATAGTGTTATTGATGTATGTGACAGAATGGGAAGAGAAGTCGAGAGAAAGAAAAGATATAGAAGTGCAGATGTCGGCAGTCAGATCAGCCTACAGAAAAGTAAAGAGATTTCCTCATCATCTTTGTCGTCTTCAATGTCTTTGCAAAACATTAAGGAGTAATTTTGATCATGTCTCAAATGATAAAATCTGACTTACCGCGTTTTTACGAACCTTTTAACTACATGAACTATTAATAAATAAATATTTTCTGAATAAGCTAAATAAAAGGAATAAATAAAAACTTGTGTTATGTGTATTTTCTCTAGTTATATAGAAATAATATTGAATTCCATTTGATTATATTGATAGGGCCGAGTCGAATTTGCTGAATCAAACATATTGTGTGTGTAGAACTACGCACTAACGGGCGCACTGAAAAATCAGAGGACGTAGAAAGTACCTGCTACTTGCTACGTCGTATTCAGAGTGCGACCCTTTTCCGGCATGTTGGTAGCTGTAATTGCGAACGCAATTAATCATTGTTGTATAAGTAATAAAGTACCCGGATGACCGAGCTTAGGTTAAGTATTGCTTAACAACGCCATCTGCTTTAGCTTTAGTGTAGCTACTCGCCAATAGATGTCAGAAAGAGTCTATTGTAGCCGTTTTTCATTGCCTGAAAACACGGACAAAACGACATTTTTTAAAAATGAATCCTAGCTAGATCGATTTATTGCCCCCGAAACCCCCTGCATACTAAATTTCATGAAAATTGTTGGAGCCGTTTCCGAGTTTCAGAATATATATATATATATATATACAAGAATTGCTCATTTAAAGGTATTAGATACACCACCAATTTTTAAACATTGTTGTAATATGTCGCAATTATGTCGGAATAAATGTTTCTTTCTTTCTTTCCTTTTTATTTCCAGCTCACCTTACTAAGATACGATACGGTGACGATCCCTTTCCGAGCTGATGTGTGCTATGACCCTTAGGTGCCTCGTCTGCTCGGTGGTTGGCTATTTACATAAAATAAATATACTAAACAAAGTGCTAAGTTAGGTTAGGTTATTTATAATAATACTAGCTGACCCGGCGAACTTTGTATCGCGTTTTTTTCTAAAACTATTTCTTTTCTAAAATAAAAGTAGTCTAAGTTACTCCTTGTTACATCAGCTATTTGCCAGTGAAAGTCCCGTCAAAATCGGTCCAGCCATTTTACAGATTAGCTGAAACAAACAGACAAACAGACAGACAAAAATTGTAAAAAACGTTGTTTTGGTATATGTACCGTGTATATACATCCAAAATCCAAATCTAGTAAAAAGCGGTTATTTTAATATTACAAACAGACACTCCAATTTTATTTATTTTTATAGATGTAGAGATGAAATAAGGTGTTGGAGAAAACATCAGTAAACGTATAACATAGCCGAGAACAGGCCGATTTAAATAGGGAGAAGCGGTATCTGAGACGTCTAAAGGTCGTAGCTGACTTATACGACACCGCTCCCATCCAACCGAAGTATGAGAATTCAAATATAAACTTAAAATCGTGCTCTGTAGGTGCACTTTACAGTAACAACAAAAATTAGCAGCCCGCGCGCGGGAAGCAAGCTAACCGCAACCTTGCCACTCAATAGTTGTACCTACAGTGCACGATTTTAAGTTTATATTTGAATTCTCATACTTCGGTTGGATGGGAGCGGTGTCGTATAAGTCAGCTACGACCTTAATCTGGCGACGATGTTTCGTTCGTTAACGGAGGAGTCAATAGGTTTAATTTAGAAAAAACTGATTGAAACGTCCTCCGCTTTCACAGTTCTTATTTATCACAATTTACCGTGCCCCTTTTCCCGAATGAAAAAGGCTTGTTGAAATTCGAGGACACTTATTTTGACGTAATTTTATTACTAATTGCTGAAATCATTTTACTTTATTTATGAAATTAATTTAAGTTTAAGGAACGAGTAGTATACTATACTATAGGTATAATATTTATTGGGAGGTTTCTGGCGACGTCTGATGAAATAAATTGCTAACTATTGATTTCAGTTTTCTTTGAAATATATTCAATGGGCATGATGTCCGTTCCGCAGTAGTAAGTTTATCGACTATTACTCATTAACTTATGCTAACATAGTGCTAGTATAGTTTTCCTTGTAAATTAATCATATAAACTATTTTTGAGAATTTTTTCACATGTCCAACTCCAACCGTTTAGCCAGCAGGGGGGACACTAGACTCTAACCAAAATGAGCATTTTAAAGCCAAATATTTCATGAAGAATCCCTAAATTCAAACAAGTTCCTCGACGGACTGGTGTGTAAGAGGCGACTAAATCCAGCCCACCATTGATAGGGCCCTCGTAGGGATTATATTTTAGCCGTAATTTTAGCCGTATTGGGGCGGCTTAGAATACTAAGTCCAATCCCAGCCTAATGGGTGTCGTACGAGGCGACTAAATCCGGCCCGCTGGTTGTATGGCTCCTCGAGGGATTATATTGGTAATATTGATTTTAATTGTTAATTAATACCATTATTACTATTATTATTTCCTTGCGGGGACCGCCTTGACAGCTACCACCCTCTTGCTAGAGTCAGCCGCCAAACGACTCGTCGTGTTCCGGCTGGGGACTTGGGAGCCAGTTCCTTTTTTGCTTTTTTTAAATAAACAATTTCTTACGCACGATCATTGTCAAGATTTTTGCACCGTACAGCGATCAGGGAACCAAAGGCAAATAGCACCATTGCCTGGGGTGTTTTATGTTTAGAGTCAGTAATTGAGGTGTAACGTCACCTGATGGTAAATAACCATTGTCGTCCATGGATATTAAAGGCATCATTTTAAGATTTCGATACAGAAAAATAAATGATACACTGAGGAATATTGAATGAAAGATATAAGAGTTAGTATAGTTTCCTGAACGCCGCGCAACCGAGTTTGTCTATTCGAGAAACTGCTCTTTCAAAGTTTGTCTGATGTATTTGGTGAGGTACAGTCACAGCAAACTACTACGTTGCCACATTGCAGCTTAATTGATTGCCATTAACTATGCCAAAACAAGAAAGTGCTACGTTTATGAATTATAATACGGATTTGTTTCAGCTTAACAGAACTAAATAAGAATTAAGCATTGAATTATGGGGTAATCAAAAATTTTATGATTGATCCATTTTATTTATACTTTATTTCATATCGTAAGTATACCTGTGGTAGAACCGAGGGACCATAACTTAATTTTTAAACGTGTTCGACAAATGGTTAACTTATCGTTTACTGTATTATCTTTGACTTTGACTCAAGAATTTTCTTCAGTGTTGCCAAGTTAGCCACTTTTTGGCTAGATCTGGCTACATATTTAGCCACAATTTTAGCAACTCATGACTTGACAAACTAATAATTACTTGTTATTAGCTAATAATTACTTGTTATTAGCTTGTCAAGTCATGAGTTGCTAAAATTGTGGCTAAAATATGTAGCCAGATCTAGCCAAAAAGTGGCTAACTTGGCAACACTGATTTTCTTGAAATCTCGGAAATCCTTCTCTTGGGACTTTGTGTGAGGTTGAGCTTCTATCTACCATCATTCACAAGATAAAAGACATTTAATTTACTGAAGACAAAAATAATTATTATACAACGAAGATACAATAACCACATGATAATGTAGCGTAGGAAGGAACACGTAATTAAATTAATCCAAGCGAGATACTTGAAGGAAACTGCTGGCGTTCCCGCCAATTTCCTTTCATTATTATTGAGTGAAGAAGGTAGAACGGCGGAAACTACGGTGTGCAGTATTCACCGTCGCGCGGCTATGGCGCCACTGGAGGTGTAATTTCATTTCTGCGAAGTTTCAGAAGCAGAAGTGAATGTATGTATTTTATAACCATACAATCGTTTCTTGCAATTCCGTCTGCCGTCACCCTAACTATTTACTAGCCAAACGACTGGTCATATTGGCTTGAAAGCTAGTTCTTTTCTTTCTTGCCCGGCAAAGCATCAGTGACGCCTATGGTGTTACTGATGTCACCATTGAAAGCGGTCATACTAAAGACATGTGTACCGTAGTTGTCTCCTGTATTGACACGATTGTTCCGCCTCCCTATCGAAACTAAGATAGTTCCTAGATCGTGAAAATTTGCCAACGTGCAGCATGTGCCCAAAAAAGGCAGTTGTGCTGACCCTACCAATTATCGGCCTATCTCAGTGCCATACTCTGTAAGATTATGGAGCGTATACTGAACAAACGGCTCATAGCATACCTAGAACAGAACGATCTCCTCAGAGACCGACAGTACGGTTTTCGCTGAAACCGGTTGACAGGAGATCTTCTAGCGTATGCCACTCACATCTGGGGTGAAGCCCTCGAGAAAAATGGGAAAGCGCTTGCCCTTTCCCTTGACATCTCGAAGGCTTTTGACAGGGTCTGTCAGCATTGGAATCAATGGAGAGGCGTGCTAAGAGGATTATTGGTGCCCCTAAATTGATTGAGACCAATTTTCAGAGTCTCGTGGACAGGCGCAGAGTTATCAGCCTCTCGGTATTCTACAGAATAATACATTTTGGAGAGTGTGCGCAGGAATTACATGATTTGATTCCGCCATCCCCTTTCCACCATCGAACGTCCCGACGAACGGTGGGTACTCACCCCTTCGTCGTTAAAACATCCCCCTGTACGGACGACGCGCTTCGCGTCATCATTTTTTATGCGTACAACGAAGGATTGGAATAAATTACCCGCGTCGGTATTTCCGCTCGATTATAATGTAAGTGTCTTCAAGGCAAGAGTGAATAGGTTTTTACTAAGTGCGTTTTACCACCGGTGACTACATTGCCACTTCCCATCAAGTGGGATTGTAGTCAAGCATAAACTTATAAGATATAAAAAAAGCCAAGAAAGAAACGGGGAACCATTATATTAAGTTACAGCTTATTGTTATGAGTTAATTATAAATCATCATCTTGACCTCAACTTGACGTAAAATATAAATTAAAGACTACACAATAAAATACGTGACGTCTAGTTCAGCAAATTATCTTTTGCCAGGATATCCTATAATTTATTTTATGAAGATAGCCATCTTCTGTTGACAGCTTAATAAAAGGATTAAGCACTTACCTATGCGACGATCGTAACGTTACCTTTGAACAATGTGCCCTAAAATGGAATTGTGAAAAAATATTCAAGTTCAGTGAATCGATGTGCGGGTAATGTCTAATGTGAAATAAGATGACTAATGGAATGTAGTACAGTGTAGTACTTTCTTTAAAATAAAATTTGTAATGTGACTTTCAGAAAAAAATATAAAATAAAAAACGTAACGAAGAGTATTGTCAAAATTCCCAGACTATATATTTTTAATCTCATTTATACATAAAATATATTTAGTGGTTAACAATGTTTACCTCACTGAGCTGTTAATGAGGCTAAGTACTATGTTTTACTGGAAAAATTAATTAACCGAATGGATTATTAATTACTCTTATTAGGAGGAGAAATAAATCTCGCCAGTGGAATTATGTACTGATATATCAGTACATAATTCCACTCATTCTTTATAAAGAATGAGTTTATGAAAATAAAACACATAAAACATTAGATTCGAAGAACTTCATTAAATAATATTTCTTCGTATTATAAAAACCAATATGAAATTTTTATAACTAAACTACAACAGGAATAAGCCAAGTTCTGTTCTTATTATGGTTTATCTTACGACAACTTTATCGAACTGAGAAAGCTAAAGTGATAGTTTGAAATACATAATTTGAATTACTTCTTGACGTATTATATTATTTTCCTGAACTTGGCTGTGAGTGCTGTGACACTGCCGCGAGTCGTAATTTCCTTCGTATTCCGTTGAGCTACGTTGTTTTGCTCCAGTTCTGAGGTCCTACCTTGTGATCTTTTTATCCTACTTACAAAGACATTTGTGATAGCGATCATTATGTTTTGTTTTGAAGGAAAAAGAAGTTCAACACAAGTTGTTTTTACTCGTAAGTACAATAATATTATTTAAGGCGTCCTTATTATTATAAGCTTTTTTGTAACTGCTTTGAAGTACCTTACATATTATAATACACTGTTTGTTGATGGAATCATCCTAGTTAAAACAAGGTCATCGTCATCCAATAGACCATCCATTAAAAGCTGATTAAATACTTAGCATGCATAATCTCTTTGGTACCTATTTATTGAAATGGCTTTCCACATGCCTCGCCTACGTATTTGTTTACTGTTACTTTAAAATAAGATTAAAGCTTATGAGATTTTTGGCCACTTTACTTCAAGCAAAGTTTCACGGTCAAATAGTGTAGTCTTCTACAGGTTTCATGAAAATAAGCCAAATTTTTTCTTAAAACTTTTTTTCTTACCATGTGTTAAAAATTTTAAGATTTTGAAAATGATGAAGGACATTTGCTTTGACTTGTAACCTCATCAGGTCATGATTGTTGATTGCATTATGTTTGCTTTCAGTTTTAAGTAGTCTTATGTTGAAACGATCTCCACCTTCACACTTCCTTATCCTCTTTCCTTACCGGGTTTGCAGTAAGTGCATAAAAACTTCCTAACCAAGTAGAAATTTTCAGGTGCTATTGAACACGGTAAGACATTCAAAACCGTTGAACAGACATACAGGATCTACACGTTTCTCCTTTGCGTGGGTATGATGTACCCCAACCCCAGAACAGACAAAATGAGATCTGTAGCGATATGTAAGTTGTTAAAATATATTCAAACTCTTCAGAAGTGGACATAGCAACCTTAACCTTATTATAAAAACACACATTAACAGTTTGGGTGAATTTTATGATTTTACTTCAAGGAACTAACACACTTTTTATATATAAATACATTTAAATATTTATTTATTTATTTATTTGAACATCAACACAATGTACAACAAAACAACATAATGGAGGATTACACAATAAGAAAGGTAATTGCCATTGTAATTAGAGATGTAGACTACATGCACGGAGAAAGCGAGTGGTTTAAATAATTGGAACAATTAATAACAATTAAAATAATTAAAATTAAATAGCCCAACATATCGCACCTTCGGTGCAACAAAGTCACAAATAGCCAAAACTGTAAAATTGAGTTAGTATGTCAAATTGTCTATAAAACAAGCATTTTACGTGAAACTATAGCAGAAACTATAAACAATTAATAGTATATTATATGTTTAACCTATTACAGATAGTAATCCAGTAATATGAAAATAAATGCGAATGTGAAAAAATCTTAAAGTCCTCTCATGTACAATTACAAAAAAAGCTGTTGTGCCTTTGTTGCACCGAAGGTGCGATATGGATTTTTAGGCACAGGATAATTGCAGTTTTAAACAGATACGACTAATTAAAAGCCTACAATTTCAAACAATAAGTATAATTTTTATTTAATCAACGGGTCACGTGCTTTCAAGTTCTCACCGTCGGCCAAAGCCAAATAATCTCTGATATACAAGAGCACCGTGATGCAGTCAGGCTAAATTCATAAGTTGAGTAATTATAATGTGTGTAAAATTATTTGTTGCAGTTGTTGTGTCCCTGCTATGCTTGCCTATGTTCACGTTGATTGCTAATGACATACACATTCGTATGAAAGACGGTGACATGGAGAACTTGGTGAGACAGATGATCGTTGTGGTCTGTGTCAGCTTCTCTATTACTAAGGTAATGTGGTATCGTTGAAAAGATCTTTCTAAAATATTGTGGGTCTTGTAAGATCATTTTTCGATTTAGGAATTCGTTTGTGAAATATTTGGCTTTAAATTGCTAATTTTGATGAGAGTCAAGTATCACCCTCCTATCGGCTAAACAGTTGGAGATGGACAAGTGAAAAAATTCTCAAAATTAGGTCATATGATGAATTTACAAGGAAAACTATCACAGCTATGTTATAGTATATAAGTAGTTAATGAGTTATAGTCGATTTTACATCTTCAGAACCCTACATTGCGCGTGGCCTAACACGCACTTGCCTGGTTTTTATGTAACTAGCCTTCTAACGAGCTAACGATCTACCTAATGGTAAGAGGCCACGGTCGCCCATGGACATCAGTAAAATCAGTCATCACCGATGCGTTTTTAAATAGTTCTTCAGATGATATATAATAATTTATGGATTTCATGAATAACGGAGCTCTAGCATTATCTTAAATAATAAACCTTCTTCCGTTTCTGCAGGCCATTTTAACGTTAATATATAAGAAAGATTTGCGAGAAATTTTCGACAGTATTAGCGCAGACTATGTGGGATACAACGATTTGCCTGAAGACTACCATGAGACAGTAGAACAAAGTACAAAGCAGACCAGGCTAATAGAATCTGCTTGGACGATGATAATATTATCTGCAGCTATAGCGTTTCCTGGTTCTGCAGTAGCACTGAACATTTACTTCTTGTTCTTCACCGATACGCCCAGAAGGTTAGACATTAAAACAAAAATGGTTTGAAACATTATAATAAATAGTGAACATTCTAAGGTCGTATACTAATCTATTACGAGCGTGCCATGGCACGATAAGATTGGTGGATGTGAAAAGGTGTGGAATTCATTCGAACCATATTTCAAATTCTATTTCAACGGTATCGCAGTCACACTGCAAGTACAGTGGCATAGTTTTTTACTCCTGGTGTTGTCATGTATGTGTTAAAATGTCTCCCGTGCAGGCTTTTGTATGTGTTGGTAGAAAAATATATTAGGAAGTTCGTTGATGAATGAAAATTCAGCATAAACCATTTTTTGTTTAAAATCTTAACAAATGTTTGATTTGCAGGTACATGGTTCACGAGTGTTACATTTGGGACTTGCCTACTGAGACAGTGTATTCGACTCCTATCTACGAGATACTCTTTGTATACTCTTTGTTTGTGATATTTGTTATTTTTGTGGCTTTTACTGGTTAGAAAACTTTAAAGCTAGCTTATTAGAGTTTTGCTTATCAATATGTTGTCTGGAGTGGGCTAACTGTTCAGAGTGAAACTTTATCATAGTAGTTTTGAGGTCTCTCATGCTGACTATTTTATTTTTTAGCTTTTGATGGTATGTTTTCAATATGCGTTTTTCATGCATCATTAAAAATAAAAATCTTATCAATTAAACTAAAACACCTTTTGGATGACAAATCTGATTTAGTAATGATCAGGTCGAAAATTGCTGAAGTAATTAGAGATCAATATGAAATATATAAGTAAGTATCTTTTTATTTGTAAGATATATTTTAACTTTGAACAGAGGCTTTATCTTTATGTTGCAATAGTAGAACCTTTGATAAGGTTCCATTTAAACAAGATATTTAAATAAATAAATTAAAAGAGTTCCTCATTTACAGTGGACTTAATTTTTTTTAACATATTAATTTCCATTTCAGCTTCATCAGCAAGCTTATAAAATGCTACAAGGTGTGGCTGGTGATGATGTTCAGCGTCTCCGTGATTCAGATCGGGATGGCTCTCATTCAAATCACATCTAAAGTAATTGGTTTATGCTAGGCGCTGTACTGGCGTAAACAAAAATTAATGTTTACATTATTTATTATTTTATCATTATTACATTGCGCTGGGTACCTTTGAAAATGAGAGTTATTGTATTGATTTGCAGAACCAGAGTAGAAGCGGCGCTAACTTTGTTTACTTACTGTTTGTGGGTTCAAGCGTAGCTCACATTTTCTTTCCTTGCTACCTTTGCTCTGACGTCACTAGCACGGTAAATACTGGTGGTCATTTTTGTGGTAACTTTTTTATTGAAATCGATACTGGTAGAAGATATTTATGATGTTTCTAGAGCTTTGCAATGTTGCAAAATAAACGTGCTGTAAGAGCTCTGAACTGAAATTGTCCTTAAAAGTCCTGTTTACTTTGCAGGCATCGCAGCTAGCCGATGCTGTCTACAGCGTTCCATGGGAGGACGTTCCCGATCCTGGCTTCAGACGCTCCATATGTTTCATGCTCGCTCGAACTCAAATACCCATCAAAATTACTGCTTTGAATTTATTAACCTTCGATATGAACATGTTTGTATCGGTAATTAACGTTTCCTTGTAGCTTGTACTGATTGCGTTGTACTAATGAATGTTGTTATGTCATACTGTAAGTACACCTACTAGCCTTTTCTCTATCTGCTTAAAGTCTGTTTTAATTTCAGGTGCTGCAGACGGCCTACTCCATGTTTACTCTTCTCAGAAGATAATGATTTTCTTTAATAGATTATTGCAAGAAGCATTTCTTAACACCTTATTGTATTTTCTAGTCGCTTCTGAGTTTACGTTAAAGCAATACAATGTAAAGCTTGCGTGTAAATAGTATTTTTGACCGATGGTTTTATATCCTTCAAGTTCCTAAGATTGAGCTCTCTAGCATTATTTGGGACAAAGCTATGTAGGCTTAAAAATACGACGAAACATTGCGAGAAAAAGTAGGCATTGCCGTTTGTCTTGGCACTGCCATGAGCCTAGATAATGAAAAGTACAAACAAATATTTACCTGACAAATCTGTCCCGACCGGGAATCTAAACTTCATTGCGAGGATGGTCCGGAAACGGGAAAATTTTATCTTATTTTATGTTAAAATTTTGTAATTATGATAAAGAATGAGCTCTTTTAATACCCACATACCGTTGGTCCATAAACTAATGGACACCCTAAAACATTTTTCAAGATTTAAAAATAAATTAATTTGTTTTTTTTTTTAAATACGCTTGCCATACCTGGGAATATTCTGGGAAAGAAACCGGTTAAAATACGATAAAATAACATCTTGTACTATTATGGCATCAATCGATAGGGTCAATCAATAAGTTTCGAATCTCACAGTTGTAGAGAACTTCCGGTACGGGTTAAAATTCCACCTTTTTATTGCAATTTAGGTATTTTACAGACGAAGAATAAAAACAAGTAAACTTCTACATCTATGTATTTTTATGCTCAATGATTTTCTGTGTTCAAGATGTCACACGTCATACATGCCAAATGTTTGCCATCACTCCATATACCTTCCAGCCCTTGGTCAACCGTTTCATTCTCCTGTGGCGGTATGTCCAGATCTTGTCTGATTGCCTGACCCTTGTTATTACCACGCTGTGCTGCAAATGCTTGCAAGTCCTACCGGGGTCCGTAACTTCGTCCTGCACTAACATGATTGACGAAAAAGGGGATACAGAGGTTTAACGCTGTTTTGTTTCTTTTTAATATTAAGTCCAATTCCTAGTAGGTATACCAATCGTATATTTATGGACTATTTGGAAACGTCTTTCTTGAAAAAAGCTTTCTCAAAATTTAGTGAAGGTAGTATATTTTTTATTTGCGCTTATAACCGCTTTAGCGTCAAGTCCTTCCTATAAGAAGTAGTTGGACTGTACCAACTTGTTTAATTCTATTCCTGGTGGTAGACTTAACCCGACTGCCGGCTACCTATAGCTTTGCTTTAACGGTAAACTGGGATGTTATTTTACTGTCATTGCTTTGTTGGAGTGGTAAGAAGAAACAGGTTTCCGCTTTCTTACTGATACCAACGGGCGTCATAATTCCATCCATCCATCATAATTTTTATTATAATAGAATGAAAATTACCACGAATTTCTGTTTTTGTTCTTTCTTATGATCCCTCTTGATTAAGATCTCCAGTCGTGAAATGAATATGACTGTCCCACGACAGTGATAAATCATCGTCAAGGGTACGCAAACCCTGAAACAGCGTATCTAATAAAACAGTTTGCGTTTTATTAGATGCCTTGATTGATAGACAACGTACAAAGTAAATCAAAGGACTTTGAAGCACGAAACTTTATTCAATAGTTTCTTAAGTCTACCTAAGTAATTCTTCTTCGTCAGGGTAAGCACCAAGAAAGATTTTTTTAAATAAATATCCCATGGGTAAATAAGGCTAAAATTTCGATGGGTTTAAATAATCCTCTTCTCGGTCATTCTTGTCAGAATGTTCGTGTTTGTGCTGACGAGGTACACGAAGAAATGTTCGGTGGGTCGCTAGCTTTTTCGAGGATTGCGTTCCTGGCAATGTGCTTCCATTTCATACGCCATTCCATTTCAGCATTCCGAGTACATTGTATGATGGTAGAATCCATTGCTTCTTTTTTTAAATAAAACATGACATAGTTAGTGGTTCATAAATATTTTGATTATGATTCAGATACAAGCTGTAGCTTTCTCAAATAAGGCTGGTGGCAGTGTTAAAATTGATGTGGATTGCAATGGCCGAAGTGCTAGAAACATTGACAACGAATGTACGACAGCTGGGTCCCCTGTGGACAAAATGCAAACGGTAAGGCCTATTCACAACTTGGTGATACTGATGTTTTAACCCGTAACTGGCCCTTCTCGAGGTTTGAGGAGTACAGGCTATAGTCGAGCACTGTAACCAAGTGCGGATTAGCAGACTCCACCGCCACCACAATATTATGCAGGTCTCTTGGTGCGCAAGCTTCATCACGATGTTTTCCTTCACTCTCCAATTTATTTTATTTCCACCTGCTGTTTAGGACAGATGTTGTATTATAGATCACTGTGTGTTCAGAAGCATTTTCGCCCAAAACCGTGCTGGATTTTTTGGCTTAAAATTATAAGAGTATGAATATATTCGAAGCTGAATATTTGCAATTTCAGAAAGCTTTATTAGAAGCAGATAAAGAAATCGGCACCTGTAAAGACAATCCTGACATTGCAGCGATACATATAAAGAAGAATATAGAATATAGGTGAGGTTTTTCATTATAACGCAATCTTATACATATGTAGCTTATAAGATTGTATACTCTAAATAATTATAATCTCTGTAAACTCGACTATGTTTGATCAATAAGGAATCAAATGATAATCCACTGTGTGGACAAGATATTATATTTTATTTGTTTTAATACCTAAATATATTTCATTGTTTAATTTTACTTAAGTCAATAGATTTTTGTGTCTTATACAATTTGTATTCTGTTTCAGATACTAAAATTGCCAAAAATTTGAAAAATTTACAAGATCCTGTTGTTAATCAAACGTATCTTTGAGATGAGTTTAATTGTAATTTGTTTTGTTTATCAGTGTTTAAGCTGGACCATTATCTTTTAAAACTACTTCTTATATTCCTAAAGCGCGTCACACATGGCGAAGATACTATAACATTTCAGCTTAACATAAAATATCGCTCACTATACATTTTGTATGAACCATCACACACGGCTAAGATACGATAATATTTTCATATTACGCATGTTAAGATATCGAGCGATATGGACATTTTATGTTAAGATGCTTAATATATCGTAACATGCCATGTTAAGATCCAAAATATATCGTAAGCTCCTAAAGCTCCTTACACAGAGTGTGCACAATATTCGATGCAAAATGGAATGAAATATATTAATTTTACTTCTTCTTAGCCGTGTTGGTGTTGGCGGCTTAGAATACTGACCCCAAACCCGCGCCGGATGGGTGTCGTAAGAGGCAACTAAATCCGGCCCGCTGGTGGTAGGGCCCTCGGAGGGATTATATTGGTATTATTGATTTTAATTGTTTATTAATACCATTATTACTATTATAATTTCTCCAGGGGTTCGCCTGGATAGCTACCACCAGCATGAGTCAGCCGCCAAACGACTCGTCGTGTTCCGGCTGGGGGCTTGAGAGCCAGTTCTTTCTTTCTTTTTCTTCTTTCTTTCCTGGCCGGCAACGCATCAGTGATGCCTTTGGTGTTGCTGATGCCCATGGGCGACGATAGCCACTTACCATCAGGTGGATCGTCAGCTCGTTTGCCGGATATTTCCATAAAAAAACCTATTCTCTCTGTTTTTGTTGTTAGAACGAAGTTCCTTATCGCGCGTTGTGAAAGGGGGCCAGACGGAAAATTTCGACACTTTTTGATTTTGCGAATGACGACACTTTTTTTGAAGTGATTCAGTTAGTTTTACAGAGATGGCGCTGTACAAACTGCGTAACTATATAAGGTAAATGAAACTAAGTATCCATAGCGAATTCAAAAAATTTAATAGTTTCCTTGAACTTACGTATGTTACAAGTATAAGTTGATAGCGTGACTCAGAATTAATTTACTAACGCCATCTATCCGCAACTAACCAAACTAAATATCTTAAGTCTGAACAGGCGCTGTACAACAATACAATACTTAAATCGAAAGGAACTTCGTTCCATCCAGGTGTCCCTTGACACCTCTCATGTTTTTGTTTTTATTATTAGTACACAAAATATTGGAAACTATTGGAAACTATAAACTTTCCTTTGACTTTTTAAAATATATTTGAAACATTTTCGATGAAAGGTCTTCGTAAAGATTAAACTCACCGCGGTCTTTCCTAAACTTTATATGATTAATTTCTACCCAAATTGTTCGGAAATGGCAACGTGCGGCAGAAATTTTTAAGTCATATTCGAAGTCAGAATCATCATCCGATGAGCTATCCAATAAATCTAATAGTAAGGCCGTATTATTAATATTAGACTATCCTGTATATAGATTGCGGGGAAATAACCCCAGTGTGACCCAGAGCTATTCGAGCGGATATAAATATTATCGTATCTTAGCCGTGTGCGATACCTTAAGATACTATAATATTTTATAGCAAGGCATCTTAACATAAAATATTATCGTATCTTCGCCGTATGTGACGCGCTTAAAGGTTTCAGTGGAACGTTATATTATCTATGTAGACTGTAGAGGCTGAATAATTAAATATTTATCTATTTACGAACAAACATATTATTATATTATGCCCAAGCCACTGAATAAATAAAGTTGAAACTTATATCGAGGGTTGACCCACTTAATATCTACAATACTTTATTTTCCGGGAAATGAATTAGTTTCCCCGGGATGAGAGATAAGTTATGGAAGCTTTGGCAAGAGATCGATATCCAATATAAATTTTCAATGGTGAGCTTTTACAATAAATAAATTGAATTACCTTAAAAGAATGTAAGTATAAATAAATACAATTTGAACTCTACACCATACGAGACTTATCGTATTCTATTACTTAATTTAGTTGTTTTGTATAACAAAAAGCTTACGTAAGTAAATGGAATCAATTATATTGTATGTTATGATGATAAGCATTACGAATTTCTAAGAGGTGGCAACTGTGATTTTTTTACATGTTATAACTTAATGCTTAACTGTAATCCCACCTGATGGTAAGTGGCGATGAAGTCCAGGAAAAGCCTAAGTATTTACTCTTTCCTTGAAGACTCCCACGTCATAGATGGACGGAGATTCCCACGTCGCGACGCACTATCGATAACCTATGTCGACCTGCTGATCTGTTTATCGCGTATGAAACTTAATTCGTTATAATGATAACAAAAGGCTTTTAGACCCACCGTAATTCATGTAGATACATAAAAGGCAAGTGATTGACTGATGTATCAACGCACAAGCCAAACCCTTAGGGCTAGAAACATAAAATTTCGCACACGTATTCCTCTTATGACGTAGGCATCCACTAAGGAAGAATTTTTCAAAATTCAACCCCTAAGGGGGTGAAATAGGGGATAAATATGATAAGCATAATTTCCGCGTGCGAAGCTGCGGGCAACAGCTACAGTGTTTGCATAATTAGCGTGATAAAAATAATGTTCAATATTGTCAGCAGTACACGATTGAACTGACATTTTTGAATGTTTACTACATGAATCATATTAGCAATCCTATCTATCGACCGTTGAAGATGCATTTATAGCATCATTTATATCTTGACCGTTTATAGCGATAAATATTATACTTAGTATTCCTATTATCCTCGGTACTAAAGCTCGACTGAAGTAAGAGAAAGATAACAAAGCAAAAATAAGTAAAGCAACAACCCATAATTGTCTCACTGCTGGATTAGGGATGTCCTCGCACAATGTGAGGGGTACAGCCCATAGTCTACCACGCTGGCCAAGTGTGGATTTGTAGACTTCACACACCTTTGAGAACTTTATGGAGAACTTTCTGGTGTGCAGGTTTCCTTACGAAGTCTTCCTTTACCGAATCAAGTGATAATTAACTTTTAATACACACATAATATTTGAAAATTAGGGGTGCGTGCCAGGATTTGTACAGTTTGCACTCGGGCCCCTTGGTTCGGGACACAGAACATCTAATAATTAGTTAGAAAGGAATTGTGGGCAAGGTAGGCGCGCCAATACTGTGATCAAATGCGCACATCGCACAAAAACACGCGATTGCGCTGTTTAGTGACTCGCAAACTCCAACGGAGAAAAGTACTGCAAAATACTGCGACTTAATTACGTAAAAATGCCTTCATGTGCGGTAATTGGAAAAAACTTTGTTTCGGAGGCCATGATGAAATATGAGTCTGTCGACGGAGTAAGTAATTTCAATCAAAATGTATAAAAGTATATAATGAATAAGTATACCTTGCGAAAATAAATACCGATAAAAATTTATCGACAATCAATCCCTAGCTACAGAGTCACGCCTACTTCATGCACACATAACAATCCTCGTGCGTATTTGTTCATTTTCGTTAGTAGTGTTTATTGAAACGGCGACAGCGGTTCCCATACAAATTACGTGCTATGCCCCTTCTAACTAATTATTAGATGTTCTGTGGTTCGGGAGACCAACGTTCTAATCGCCAGGCTATAACTGCTAGGAGAAAGAGATAGATCTAAAGGAATGACCAGTTATATTAGTTCATTGGGAATGACAGTATGTTGAAATATTATGTATTATCTAGTCAAATTAACTGTACCATATAATTTTTATATATTTAATCGTGTCGTTGTCGCCACTTGTTAAAGCTTATTAAAATGTATAATGATGAGGGTTAATGTAAACTTGTGGAGAGGAAAAAGAATGCAGTTCATATATTCTCCACGAGTACTCAACTCGTAGTACTTGATAATGAAATCGATTATAATTATTTGTTTAATATTTCTGTGCTTGGTGGCATCTTTGGGTAAGTGACTTAAGTTTTAATTCAAATGGTGTATAGTGAACGGTAGATG
The DNA here is from genome assembly GCA_963932265.1 of Thymelicus lineola. Lineage (NCBI taxonomy): Eukaryota > Metazoa > Arthropoda > Insecta > Lepidoptera > Hesperiidae > Thymelicus > Thymelicus lineola. Next base: position 842,978 of record OZ010691.1, read on the forward strand.
AACAGTCCACACGACTATGTTGCAGTGTCTATCTTAAAGTTTTATACTTCTCATATAGGCGTACAATATGTAATACGTTATTTTTACCCGATTTCCAGGAAGGGTTATGTTTTTCGCACGTATCTTGTATGTATGTATGTTTGTGTATATTCTACCTACCTAGATACTAGGTCCGTGTATGTGTGTTTCTTCCAAACCGCTCAACAGATTTATATAATTAAGATATCGTTAGATTCATCGTGATAACCCAAGTGTTCTTAGATAATTGAATTAAAAAAAACAAATATGGTGACTGTGAGATGCCATTGTTTGAATAATGCAATATGGGCATCAAATTAAAGAGCTCACCATAAGGATTCCAAAAAGGTATATCATGATAGGTTTTTTGACAGTAAGCGTTTTTTATTATTTTAAATATTTACTAGCTGTTATACTTAATAAATGTTTAATGATTGTTTAACTTATTAAATAGTATGATAATCTTTACGAGTGTTATTTGATTGACAGATAATTATTATAATTAATAGCTAATGCTTAGTGTTATAACGGTGTGTTGTGTAATCAGTTAGTATGATTGTAGATGGCAGGTACAGATGTGACTACACTCACTTCCCCGAGGCGGAGGGCTGGCTGAAGCTGCACAGGATACCAGCCAACTGGCGGGAGGCCAGGCTCAGGTGCCATCTTGAAGGTACATCATATACCTTCATAGATTACCCCCACCTTTCACTAATGGAATTTTCTATTTTTTCTGAGTAGCAAAGCAAAGCAAAGCAAAGCAACAACCCATAATTGTCCCACTGCTGGGCTCGGGGTCTCCTCTCACAATGTGAGGGGTACAGGCCATGTTACATATCTATGTTACAGAGAAGGGCATTTTTCATTGTGTCATTTGTTTCTTTGTATTTTTTATATACCAGGTGGAAACTTGGCGTCGCCGCTGAACAGCGGTCTGCGGAAGGCGATGCAGACCCTCATGGAACAGAGCATGTGTCCCCAGTGCGCAGCGTTCACCGGCATCCACGCCACCTTCTCCAGGGGAGACTTCTTCTCCGTTGAAGGTATAATCACCACTGATATTATAAAAAGGAACGTCTTAAGGGAAAGTTAAATAAAATGATTTAGAGGAAATACTAACAAGGAAAATACTGAATTTAAAGTACAATGAACATGAATTGGGAGAACAATGCCCAAAAATTATTTTTCATTTTTGTTAGCGTCTTAAAACGTCAGTTATACCGAAGCAATTCAATTATTTTTTTACGTATTTTAAAATTAATACCTGTACCCGTATTACCCAGTGTAAAATAATTTTATTAATAAGTGATGAATTGACTATAATAACAATGATATCAACAATGTCCATTTTCATTCGGGCACTCACTTCGATACATAGCTTGTATCAAGCAAGATATAGGGAGACTTCTGGCCAATATTACAGACAGAATTTCGTTATGAGATTGAATCAAATTAGAGTGAACTGAAAGTGAGTATAAATATTCCAGGTGTCCACCTCTTGGAGATACCCCACACCTGGGCAGCGAACGAGCCGGACAACTTCAACGACCAGGAGAGCTGCCTGGCCATGCTGGCGGACGGCAACCTGGCCGACGTGAACTGCAATGAACCCTACCCCTACCTCTGCTACAAGAAGGCTCCGGCGCACGTCCAGCTCAGCAGCTGCGGCACTCTGGACTATGGTTAGTAATAAGTCGTATTTATTTGTTATGTGGTCAGTATCAGGCATTAGTCCTTTCTATTATGGACTTAATATCTTATCTTCTTCTTATTATCTTTTTTTTAATTCTCTTTATTGTTTGTGATTCTTTTGTATTTATTCTTTTTGTTAACTGTATTCATGTGTTATGTGTGTCGTGGAAATAAACGTATGTCTATGTCTATGTCTATGTCTAATAAGTCCATGGGTAATCATGGTAATCAAAAATCTTCCATATTTTTTTATCCACTTCAACGAGATAACTTTCGACAAGAACTACTTTTTGAAGTAAAAATTCTACATAGACGGGGTATTAGGATTTTTCTGTCACGAAAAAGCGTTACGGCCGCGTGGAGAGGGTAAACGATATATCGCGTGGAAATATCTTATTAAAAATAAATATTAAATATTAATACGTTTCCATTCGTTTTAAACATTGAAAATATATATTTTTGAATTTCTTTGAGTCTTTGGTCAACTCATCCCGCTCGATCTCATCCCGCGAGATGAGTTGTCCTAGTGCAATTTTTTTATATTTTTTTTAACAAAATTTTAATTGAATTCCACTTGTCCGTTGAAGTTTTACTTATACTATGTGTCCCACCCAGCACACATTTCGTTTTGTTATATTCTAAGAGTTCCTCAATTCCTCATGGATCACATTATCAGATCAGTAAATAAATCTTAACGTCAGTTAAAAAATTAACAATTTTGAACCGTGCTGGTTTGTTCAGATTGTATCACCTGCAGAACTGAAGTATAGTTTCCAATCAAATGTTGTAGAATACACCCTGGACATGCGGACCGGCAGCTGCTACAAGTTCCACACGGTCCCGAGGACCTGGTCCCGCGCGTTCATGGCCTGCGCGGCAGAGGGCGGCCACCTGGCCATCATCAACAGCGAAGATGAAGCTAACGTATGAATATACTCTTTATTGACCCGTTTGTCAGAAAACGTGTATTTGTAAGAAACAATCAGAATAATTTTTGCGTAACCTTGTCCAGTTTTAAATATATTGGAGGTAGTGAAACAAATGATGAATTTCGTTTCAGTTGGTTACAGATGTTTAAGGGTTAGGGGTATTCTCGATTTCATGTTTGTTTCTTATAATATTTTTCAAGGGCACGTAGCCTGCAAGTTACTAATAAGTAATTTTAATGTGTCTTAACTTACTGCTCTAATTTTATCTAAGAATTAAAAACATTATTTGATAACATTTAGGAATGAACTTTATCACTTTACTTATTCATTAGTAAACCATTTTTCTTTATAGTGATGTGGTAAATAATATTCTTTTCATAAGAAGATCCGCATGATACAGGCATCACATTAGTGACAAATAGTTCAAACCGGCATTTTAATGAGTGCTCTTTACAGGTGCTAAAGGAACTATTTGCCAAGAACCCAGGCGGCCATATGCTGGGTAACTTCTGGAAGGATGTGGCCTTTGTTGGCTTCCACGACTGGGGAGAGCACGGAGAGTGGCTCACTATTGATGGTTGGTTTATTTAAAATCAGCAACAAAATATTGGTTGTTACCAAATCCAGGGCTCTGGGGACTTCTATCTTTGAGGACAATCTATCCTGTCCAGTTAATGGTATAGTCTGACTTACGGAATACAAATAGAAGGGAAAGATAGTCAATAGGAGAGCTATTGAAGAACGCTGAGGTCTCTACCACTGAGCTAAGTCCTGTTGGTATTTTTACTGGAAAAACATTTTGCCAACCTGGCGATCTGAGCTCCTCCTAAAAAATTAAACGTATGGCGATATATCACTACGTCACATGGTGACGTCACGTCGACCTGAATTCCTCTATCAAAGTTTACTACATCGGTTGCTTAAACACTACTCTCCGATTAGATCAGTTCCAACACCATCTCGCCTGGCGGGATATCTCCCTTTTCCAAAGACCTAACCTTACCGGTAAAGAGGGTTCCAAAGGAAAGTGTTTTGGTTCTAGTATTGGAGAGGCAGGTAACAAACAAAGAGAGATCCTTTATATTTTGTGGTTGGAAGGGCAACCATCATGACTTTGAAATGAGTGCCTGGTCATAACGTCGCTCGAATGTTCCATGGTTGGTTTTAACATGTATCTGTGTTGTGTTTATCATGTTTGCAGGCCGTACCTTGAAAAACGCCGGATACTGGAAATTTTCCGGCGGCGAGCCAAACAACGCAACCACTGGCGAGTACTGTGGCGCTATCTACCGAAACGGAATGTACGACGATCTCTGGTGCGAGAATAAGTACGCATTTATTTGCGAGAAGAGGCCCGATAGTCCATTGTGCCCGGACCAGGTCTAGTGACTAGTCTGAGGTGAGTTGGATAAATAGTGACGTCATTACTTCCCTCTTCGCTGGTGGTAGGGCCTTCGGAGGGACTATATTGGTAATATTAACTGTAATTGTTAATTAATACCATTATTACTATTGTTATTTCTCCATGGGGTTTTTCTGGTTAGCTACCACCCTTGAGCTTGAGTCAGCCGCCAAATAACTCGTCGTGTTCCAGCTGGGGGCTTGAGAGCCTTTTTTTTATTTCTTCTTACTTTCTTGGCCGGCAACGTATCAGTGATGCCTTTAGTGTTGTTGATGTCCATGATAGCCACTTACCATCAGGTGGATCGTCAGCTCATTTGCCGGCTATTTTCATAAAAAAATCTCTTACCCAGAATTAAATTCTTGTGATGGATTTCAATTTTTACAAGTAATCAACAGATAACTCAATTGGTTGTTTAATCGTTCTGATAAACAATTGACCTTTATATATGTAATACATTCTTGTAATAGTCCCGAATAGGTCTAAAATAAAATGACGAGAGTTTTAGAATAATTCATTTAAATAACAATAAACTCAATTTCCAATAGATTCGCTAAAAATATTCCAAATCAAAGTTTGTACGAGATTATCACAAAAATCTGTGTATTCACAAGCTTAATATTATGTATGATAACATGCGTGAATCTGCTTCAGTAAACAGAAGAAAATAATACTTTATCGTTTTCCTTATAAAATTTCTCGCCGTCTGTTTACCCTTGTACCCTTGTAACCATGTTACTCAGTCAATTTCGCTAGTCTGACTCAGACTGTTTGAATTGCTTAAATATATTTTACGGTATTTGGGCTGCATCTACCGTCACTAGAGCACCGAGAATACGGTCTCCTTGATTAGGGACATGGACCCAATGGACCTCTGTCTCTCTGCTGTTCCATTTCACCGTTATTGCTGATTCTAACTTACAAGCGAAGTTGAGTTCTGTTGAATTAATTTGTTGTAAGTAATTAGTTTGTTGTTTCACAGGCCGGATGTGATACTGCTGTGGACCTAAATGCTTCACAGCTGCAAATCAACATTTTTAAATGGATTTCAATAATTAAATTCATTAAAACAAGTGGAGAGTATTTTGTTGATTGTTTTTACTAAATATAAACAGCAGTCGCCCAGCTCTTGTTTCTCTATTGTCCATCTCCTTTCCCCTCTAGCGAGTCCGTTTCTGTATTATAACCTTGCAAAATATAACAAGTCATTATTTTCACGTTTACACAAGAGTCCTAAATCATTTTATTGAATTTTAGATGTTTCTCCCCTATTCTATAAAGTATTTGCTGAAAAAATTCTCACAATCAAAATTAAATCAACTTTTAGATAAGATCACTGTAAAAGTAAATATATCTATTAACATTGTAATATTTGACAAACATAATTATCAAAATAATATTTGCTCTATTAAGTACTCTGCATACTTTGTCCTACTGAATTAGCTTAATTACTGAATAAATTTATAAAAATCTTACTTACACCCAATGTACAATAAAATATACTACTTATTATAAAATAACCGAAAAGTATGTGGAGGTCACCAATATTAGGGTGTGCGTGTTCAGATGGACCTGGTAACTAGTATAATTACGGTGTTCTGGTTTTGTGAGTATGATGGGAACACACGAATGATGCGCACGAGATTTGATTTCATACTCCTTTAATTTGTGATTTGTACCTAATAATATTGCATTTTTGCGTGTTCAGTTACCTCAATCGAACGTTGCATAAACAGGGGGCAACGACATTTATTTATGCTACTACAAGTATATTATTATGTATAAAGTTTATACACCTTTACAAAAGTCTATGCTGTTGTCATGAAATGTGAACAAGACTACATGAATAATAAATGATTGAGGAACCAGTACCGGACGTCTATCGTTCATCAAGCTAAAAATAGTGATATCAAGACGCCTTGAACCTTGAACTAATACGGTGATGACTGATGTGTCGATGACGCGTAAGAGGGCCTGTCTTAAAAAAGCTGGAAATAATGTCGTTAGTTGGTAATTGATAACTGTGGTAGATTTAAAAACCGAGACCCACAAAATATGAAACTGGATACTTCAGAGTTTAGAGCCTAGCAATTTTAGACAAGAGAGACATAATATAGTCAGAGCTTCGTCTGTTTTTCAGTACGCTGCATTGCAAGTAGAACTTAGCTGAGACTCCAACAAGGATGTAAGAAAAAGCAAAAAGCAATCTCCAGCTCCAGTTTGATATGCGGGAATGTATCAAATTGGGTTAAAAAATTACATTTGTAAGATCGGATGTTGTGCTCTTGAGCCGAGATCGGTTTATTACGGGCCTACGTTTCGAGGTACTATAAGAAGAAATTTAGCTTTTAGGTATCCAGGGTGTAATCGTACCTATCCTTTGTCGTTATCACTACGTAGACTGTAAAGATCATCTCCGGCAATAGATATAAGCCTGATGTAATTGTTTGCGTAAAACATGTAGAGATAATGTAATCGTTAGGCTATTATCAGTCGGAGTGAGAACTCCAACTTATCATCATGAAAGTAATTTGGATTCTTTCTATTTTTTTGTCCGTACCGGAATCACTTGGTGAGTTAAAAAATGCATATCCTGTTAGCTTATTAATACTTATTTATCAAAACTCTCTTAGGCATGACCATGAAATAAAATAAGGCAATAAAGTTAATTAAAAGTAGGTAAGGGTGATGAATATGAATGTGATGGATAGACGAAGGGGACGAGGAAGACCTAAGAAAAGATGGATGGATTGTGTTACAGATGATATGAAAGATAAGAAAGTTAGTGTAGGGACGACGGCTAATAGGGAAGTGTGGAAGAGGAAAACATATTGCGCCGACCCCAAATAAAATTAGAAAATGGGCAGGATGATAATTATAAAGGATATTTTTTGGCATGTTCGTTGAGCCAATATTTATCGTATAAAAATACGTCTCAAATCATCCGATTTGACACAGACAGCTTTGATGAAGACAGCAAAGGAAACGGAAAAAAGACTTTTGTGAATGATAAACTGAAATTTTACTCGATGTTGGATTTTACAAAAACGACGAAACTAGACAATCAGACTAGACAATCGCTTCAACAAATTACTATCGTAAGTATTTCAGGGGTATAGGCAGCAACACACTCCCAAGGAGATTATTTTGCCACTTAATGTTACAAAGATTACTTTTTTGTACTTATCACGTTCCCTGAACACAGGCCACGAATGAGTTCTAGTTGACCCACGTTATTCAATTACAAAACAATTATTTGACCTGTCAGGTCACTGATTAATAAACTATGTCAAAAACTCCCGTGAAGCCTGCTTGGCTGGTTACCACCTTCTTGCAAGGGTCACCCACCAAATGACTCGACATGTTCCTGCTGGGGGCTTGGGAGACAAATCAGTTCTTTCTTTCTCTGCTTTCTTCTTTGTTGATCTGCAACGCATAGGTGAAACTTTTGGTGTAACGTATTTCAATAAGTCAATAGTCAGCTCGTTTGTCGGCTAATAACACAAAAAATGACAAAAATAGTGTCAATATCCTTGATAAATCCTGATCAGTAAAATTATAAGTATACTTTTCGTGACTGCCATTATTAAAAACCATATTAATATAATATAAATATTATCAGCAAGGAAGTTCCGATGTGACTACTCGTACTTCGCCGATGCAGGTGGCTGGCTGAAGGTGAACAACGTGCCGGCCAACTGGCACGAAGCTCGTCTGAGATGTCATCTCGAGGGTACCAAGTTTGTTTCATTTAAAATCTACTCACTGTCGGCGTTGGGGGGCGGCGGGGGAGGGGGGGGGGGCGATGGGTCGACGGCACAGGGCGCCGAATTTGGGGAGGGGCGAAAAAAGAAAGTTAAGTTCTTAATGCATACATATGTCACCGCAATTTCTCACCATCACCCTCGGTTGACTAGTAGAGAATGCCTCAAGGCATTAAGTCCGCCCTTTGTAAAAAACCTTTGTAAAAGGCTCGATTTTGATTTCCTTGGTGGAAAAATAACTCAAAAACTAAATGACGTAATGGAACGACTTAATGCAATGAATCACAATTGATTGCAAACTGATAAAGTGAGTATTAACACTCACTACTGGCACGGGTTGCTTAATTCGGCCGATCACTTAGGATAATGAATGATGATCACTTATTTTATGTAAAAAAAAATAACTTAAGCCAGGGCTATGAGCGGGTATTATATAATAAACTCAAATAAACAATGGTACCTATCTTCATAGAAATTATTCATAGCGTTCTTACAGGCGCGAAATTAGCATCACCATTGTCAACCGGATTAAGTGACTCCATGAGGTCGTACATCATACAGGAGGCTGACCGCAGGTGGGCGGTGTACACAGGAATCCATGCCACATTCTCTAAGGGAGACTACGTTTCCATTGAAGGTAATATCCATGGATAAAAATATGGTACCAAACTAAACTTTGGCCTACCTTGGATTTCATCTACTTAATTGTCTCATGTCATTTTTTCCGTATATCTTACTTCTATGTACCTATTATATTTCTCGTGAATTAACTTTTGCAATAATTAACTAGAATTTCCAAGAACAAGACTTTCTAAGAACTTCACTCCATAAGTTGATTCAGAATATTGAATATAAACAGTTCTGAAGCTAATAAAAATTCTTATAGAATCATTCGTTAGAAGTTCCTGGAAAGCTGATGAAACTTTCCAAACTTTTCCCTGTACATAAATAAAACTTAGTCATATCATTGGAATTTTCTGCTTTTAAAACATATTGGTACTCCCCAAAAAAGCGAGTAACGAAATGAAATATAATATCAATTTGATATACATCAAAAAAACATGTGTCTACATAAGTATACACGTAAGAAGTTATACTTTTTACCTCTCTCTCGTACTCATGACCCGGCACGCGCTTGCAATCCAAAACAACTCCAGCGAATGCTGTGCACCTAGTATCACGCACCTTCATCATGTCGTTTTTTGGCTGTTGCATCGTAAAAATTTTACTGTAATTTTTTCCAAACGCCCCATGAGAAGTATAAATTCAAAAAGCGGTATAAAGATTTTCTCTTCACGTATCAATATAGATTCACATGTTACACCTATCTTTAGGAGTACCGCTCTCAAACATGCTGATCAGATGGGCTGACAACGAACCCGATAACTTCAACGACCGCGAGAGCTGCCTCGTGATGATGCACGACGGAACACTGGCTGACGTCAACTGCAATGACACGTTTCCCTCCATCTGCTATCGGAAGTCAAGTCAGAACCTGATCATCAACAACTGTGGTACTGTCGATAATGGTAAGGGTATAAATAATGGTAAGGGTTTAATGCGCACTAACGAATTGGGGATACCTGTGATGTTAGTTTTAAGCTTGTGAATTGAAAAAATAAATAAATAAATAAATTATAAATATTTATACTTCAGTGTAAGGTTTTCTTGGTTCCGAATGAAAATTCAAACGATAACAGGATGATGATGATATGACATCTGTTTGGGGCACACATTCATTTTATCGTATGCTTTATACGATATTTAAACTCAGTTGGATCTAGGTCACGACAGGACTGAAATCGTGAGTACCTGTTTCAATTATTCAAAATGTTTCGTGTCGCGATGACACATGTTTAATATCATGAGGATATGTTGCTCCATAATAATCTTAGCAACGTGTGATCTTAAATAAACTCGCTATGTTTACTGTCACTTTAATTAAAAATATTTTCGTTTGCGGAGAAGTATTAATACTATGTATCTGTATAAGTAGTATTAGTAATTATTTGCTTTCGCTTTATACTCGTAGATTTACGCTCCGACTCAGAGTCATGTGAACGGTTACATAAATCGCTCCTTAGTACAGGATCAAGACGAGTTAAAACTTCGTCATAGCTAACAGAATCACATACAGCCGAACAACTACCATTGGCAATTATTATTTCTCAGGTTACAAGCTGGACACTCGAACGGGGAAGTGTTACAAGTTCCACACCATCCCGCGGACCTGGTCCCGGGCCTACATGGCCTGCGCAGCTGAAGGAGGCCATCTCGTCATCATCAACAGTGACCTTGAAGCGCAGGTAAAGCTGCATAGATTTTGTGTAACTTTAACATTGATATCTCTTTCAGAAATTGAAAAATCTTTTCTACATATTGTACATAAAATTTAATCTATCTTTCTATTTATATAAAACACAAAAAAATGTCTCCACGGATGTCCTTTATAGACTCAGACCATCTAACCGATATGCCCCAGAATGGTTTTATTTGAAAGGCAATAACGCGAAGATGGTTTGAGACCACTAAAACTGCAATAGGCACATTTTTGATTTTCGGCTTTTTCCATACTAAACATTTTTACGAAGTAGCACACGCTGGGTATCACTCGTTAGGAATAATATTCTTCTTTCATCGTTCACCGTCCTTCTGAATCTTATTTATGATTGTATAAAATCCTGCAAATATTTTTTTATGATAGGCACCTTATATATTAATTTATGTATCTATAATAAAAAGCCTTCTATTTTTAAACATTGTAATTATTTGCTAAAGAATTAATGTTTACAACCTGATTAAGTTGCAATCCGTATTACTATTACCTACTTAACATTTTTTTTCCTTTCACTAGATTGTTAGAGAGCTCTTCGCTAAGCATCCTGGTGTGCAAATGCTTGGCAAATTTTGGAAGGACGTCGCTTTTATTGGCTTCCACGATTGGGGGGAGCATGGCGAATGGATCACTATTGACGGTTAGTTACTTGAAATCCGTACAGAGTATATCTCGCAACACGAAAAATCGTAAAATAAAGATCGCTCAATCAAAATACATGCAGATTAACGTTCATGATTTCTTTTGTTCCGAATATAGTGACCGTGAAAGAACTATTTTTGTTCTATAATTTGAGTACGGTTTAAATATCTTTGTGCTATTATATTATACATATTATATTCAAAACAAGTTGACAAGACCAGAAAAAGAATGGCATACCAGGCAAAAATATTATTCTAGGTTATTACAGCATTTGACATGAAAAATGAGGGTAGGATGGGGATATTATTACGTCACGATATCGGGCGCAATGTTACACTGGAGAAAAGGTTGCCTTTGATTAACGAGTCATCGCCCGCATAACTATCATACAATCATACGGATCACATCTTGATGTATTTTATGCACACTTTAATGAAATATTACATAATACCCACGACCCAAAGAACGAAAATTTATTTATGTGTCAGATAACTTTAGGGAATCAAATTCACGACCCTTTGGTTCGCCAGCGAGTTTTTGTCAAATAAGCAATTATTTTTCGGTAAATTACCTCATTTTTCGCTTGATGATCGCGTGAGAATAATGTTAGTACGATACTTTGTTGTCTTCTTTGGAACTTTACGTGTTTTATAACACGTAAAGTTCCAAAGAAGACAACAAAGTATCGTTGTGTGTAATCTTGTTTATACAAGATTCTTGAATAACTTTCGTGCCTGACAGCGACTCGGAACTTCTATAATATTAATTATCTAGGTGTCTAGAAAAGACAAACATTCTGTAACAATAAAAATTATGAAACGTTTTTGTATAGCATCATACCTAATTCTTTTGTTGACTGTACAAATCTATTGTAGGTCATTGATAGTTGCCGTTGATCCTTACTTTCAATCTTTATTGACTTAATATTTGGAATGAAAATAATTTATGCCCTTAATATTTTCTTGTAAAGATCTACATTACTGAGAATTCCTAATTACTTCGAGGATATTAATTATGATATTAAGAAACCTCATGAACATGATTCAGACAAATATATTAATTCCATCCAAATTATTCAACGCCATCTGTTGTAAGTCCTAGTTAGTTATATTCTCAAGGTACACGTACGTAAGGTAAGGTACAAGGTACCACGTACAATACATCACAAGCTTATGAAGATTGCATTCGGAATGAGATGTTTGGATCTGTACCAGAAAATGTAATCTGGAAGGAATATTCGATTCCAGGAGCCGCGTTAGTATGCATGTCGCAACTGGCGTCGTGACGGATCCAGATCAGTATAAGTTTATTGTACTCTAAATTTGAAGTGAGGAATGATAAAACATGCGATGTTTGTTTCTCTGGATCATAAACAAGTTCAAGTTTTTAAGTGGAAGTGGGAAACTTTGCTGAGTATCTTATATTGTTCAATATCTTTATATTGTTCGATATCTTTATATTGTTCAGTATCTTTATATTGTTCAACAGCCACTTAATTTGTATTATTTTTGTTGTATTAGAATTTAGAAACACACTCAGCAGTATTAGCACTTATAGGATTTCAAGGTAGTTGCACAGTAACCATACACTTACTAAAATTAACAAAAAAATGATGATAACGAAACAAAATTAAGTATTTTGCAAAGTTCTATTTCGATTCGTATTTCCAATATTGTTTATAGTTTTTCTTGTGCGAAATTTTATCCCTTGCATGCCATTCCTATGGAGATGAGTATTGAGGTGGATGTGTGGAGCAACGATGCTGGATAAAATAAGAAATGAGAATGTTAGAGAAAGTCTGAAAGTGGCAGAAATAACAGAAAAGCTGGAAAAAGACAAAACAAAATTTGGAAAAAATTGCAGGAGAACGGTGATGATCTTCACTATAGTCTTTCTCACTCATCCTTCTTCTCTAGTACATCTTTACTTTCCAGGTACGCCACTCCAGGAGGTATACCACCAGTTCGCTGGAGGCGAGCCCAACAACTCGACTACAGGCGAGTATTGCGGGGCTGTCTACCGCAACGGATTGTTAGACGACTTGTGGTGCGAGAACCGATACGCATTCATCTGCGAGAAGAGCCCAGAGAGCTTGTCTTGTATAAAGAATTAACAATCTATTTATAGAATTACCAACCCAATGTATAGCTGTTATAAGAATATTATTCGGGTGCCTTATTATAAGAAAACAAAGTTTAGTACAGCAACTGTAGGAGGCAAGTGCCAGTTTTTGCTTTACGAGGAAGCGTTATGAGGTTTTAGAATTATGAAATTAGCACTTAAACGCTAAGGAACTGTTCATTAATTTATTATTTTTTGCTGGTTAATTTTTTCTTTACAATTAATATCATGCATTACTTGAATATTGCTAGGCGGTAACCAACCGATTGTACTTTGTTTCGTGGCCTGATTTGTTATATGTAGGTATGTTACTAATAAATATCAATCAGAACTCCAAATCCAGGTCTCCCAGCTTTCAAACAAGGTCACAAACAAGCGTCCAATAGTATTCCCACTAACATTAGTTGTACATAATCCGCATGGGCTCGCAGTCTCGTTTCACACGGGCGTCAAAAACGCGCATATCCTGCCGCCTGTTGCCCGCGCGGTCTGCGTCGCGCAGCCGGTAGTTGTGCGATGTGCAGACGCAGCAACCGACGCATGCGCAGAACGCGCAACACGCGTGCACTGCGTCCATTGCGCCTGGAAGTGAACGGAGGAGAAAATGTAAATACTCTTTCCATATGAATAGTAGACAAACTCGAACAGACCACCTGACATTTGATGGTTTCGTAATGAAATGAAAAAATGATGAAGTGGTCTTCGCCCATGGACATTTAAGGTTGAAAGATATACGTAACATGATGAGTGCCCCAACTGCGCCATGTGGGTGTCTTCAAGTCGAGATTGAATAGGCTTTTCCTAAGCTATTTCGTTTTACCAACAGTCACTTATCATTAGGTAGGAAGGTACTATTAAGGAGTTTTCTTACTACAGCGTACCATATGAAAGTGCTATGAAGGTATCAGGCAACACGGTACGTTCTACTATGAAACTTAAACGATTCAACGGTGTTCTACGACCGTATCTTCATCTTCGGTCTTTTCGTCGACAATTTTTGACGCTCCGTGCACGATGTTAGTTAGTGACGGAACGGTCTAGAGGGAACCGTGTAATAACTTTCAATACAAATAATATTTTTCACACGTTGTATAGTGGTATTTCACATGGTATCACATCACATCACATATTTACACATGGTGTAGTGGCTATATTGGGCTCCTTTAGACTATAAATAAATAACGCTATATGTATACTCACAGCCCCAAACTAGAATTCCCTGGGTGGGTGCCATGGACAACACACAAAGACAAGAACACATGTTTCATCACAACTCACCGAGTCTCTTAGCCAACTGAGCATACTTCAAATACGGAGTATCAACAGTATCATCCAGAGGGGCCTGGCATATCCTGACCATTGTTGGGGGGTCTATCACTCCGCGCTCCTTGACAGTGATGCGATGGGTCTTCCCGAAAAGTGGGCAAGGACTGTTCGGGTACACTTTCTGTAAGAAACAATTTATGACCTACAATACCTGAATCCCAGTCGGTTTGTGGTGTTCTTCCAAAGGCGATACATTGTTTATGGACAAAACAACCTCATTTGTTACTTTAAATAGCACTTAAAATTTGATTAGTGTAATTAGTTAGAGTAGTGACGATGGATAATATCATTATTATCCGGTTAAATAAAGTGAACATGAAATCCTTGAGTGAGTCCTTGTGTATATAAGTGAACATAAAATAGACGTTGTGACTAACACTTAATTTTATTTCTAGTTGCCGCTAATCGTATATACTTAAAATGAATTCCTCAACTCTAGTAACAATTATCCGGTTTAGGTGTATAGTGGAAAAACACTAATTAAGTTATCCGAGATTAATACCGAAAGGAAAACCATTTGATACAAACTCTGATAAACCTGATAATTGAAGGGATCGGTTCTCAGTAAGTTTGTAAACAAGAACAAAATGTTTCGAGTGTAAGCTGATATGTGTTAATTACCGAAAACATCTCCAGTTGTAATACCCTGAAGATAACGATTATCAGTATAGGCTGTATAGGAGTATCAGTGTCAAATACTCACTTGATTTAAATAGTACAGGACCCCTCGATCGATCGTGACCCCTCTAATTCCTTATTTATATTTATTGTAACTAATAATGTTAGTACTGGTTTTTACCATAGCAAACTTATAATTATATTTTTTATATTTCCCTGTTTCCAGCGTAAACAGTACAACAAAACACAAAATAGAGAAATAGGAATGCAAGTTAAAATCAAGGGAATCGATTTGGTGTTGTATTTACAAAATTGTTAAAAAATGTTTTTAGGCTCCTATTGTAATAATAATTACATCAATAAACTCCCATAATTATAATATTAACCTCTCCTTGATTGTTGAATTAGGTATTGTCTCGATCACAATTTTACTGAAACATCTAAGGAATCCGTGGGCCTTTGTACCTATCTACATTATAAACACTGTACAGGATACTGTGTCCTTTGTCGCGTCTAGGACGATTATAAGTAAATCAAGGGTAATTAAAATAGTGAGCCTAAAAATAAACTTCTGAAGTTTAAAGGCTTATGCCTCGTCTAAGAATTCGTATTTTTGTATGATATTGATAATACAAAAATTCGACGAAGTACTTCGAGAATTTTTTTCTCAGGTTTTAATCTACGACTTTTATTCTGACGTTTTAATCTTTAGTTTTTAAGTCTAAGGATTCCGTTTTGACTACGGTACCCTAAAAACCAATCTACTTTGTGTCAGACTGGTCCCTTTATCTGTGAAAATATATTTAAAAGATTGCGAAAAAAAATTAAATCAAATAACTGTTTTCAAATTGTAACAGTAGGCTTAGGATCTAGACTCAATGCATTAAAGTTGTCTACCATTGTGAAAACATCAGCTGATCCGTGGCTCTACTGGACAATGAGATACACACCGTTGGCCATCTTCGAAAGCATTCCGCTAGAGGTTTCCTCTCGAGAAGAAGTTCAGCCGATGTGTGCTGCACCTGTCCTTGCCATTCGCGTCTCCGACTTTTGCATACAGGGCGACATCTGTAGTTTAAAATAAATAAGTAAATAATGCCGAGTATTAACTGTATTTGTTCGGCTACCCGCGACACACAGAATCCTGAAGCCAACTTGCCAGTGAGTGAATGTTTGGGCTTTAACCCATTAACGACCCATTACAGAACACGGGTCTCTTTTCTTGAAGAGGCCTAGAGCATACTCCACCACGCTGACCAGTCGGAATGGCGGAGGAGTGTGACTGTTCTTCTTGTATTCTATGGATGTCTGTTCTCAAGCTCAAACAGAATTTTCAACTTTATTAGCATTGATCAAATCGAACTATAGACTCTTCGTTTGGATGGAAGCTAACCAACGGGCTATGAGATCGTGTTGGATGGAAAGCGTTATTGGCGAATGTTGGTCTGTTATGGTGTCTGTACTTGATATTGGCCATGCATTCGGCGCAACACAAACATACCTATAGAAGTGATTTCAATTTATCAACTTAGTGTATAGTTATTTAGTCATCAACCGAATAAGGAGCGTAGAAATATTTTGTTACTGATGTGCATGGGCGAAAATGAATAATCATCAGGTGAGAACCGAAGCTCCTCGTTTGGCGGATATTTACTTAAAGAGCTAAAGATTTTTTATAGCTACGATCTTTTGACATTGAAATTCATAGGAGAGCATCTTTGAGGAGGTAAATGAGACCTTTCTAACTACGAGGAGAGACCTGTGTCCTATAGTTGATCCCTAGTACTTCAACGCGAACATACTTATAATACTGTGCCTATATTATATTGCCACTCGTTCACAACACGTTACGTAAAAGTTTTTCGAACTCGAAGCTCAAACCTTAATAAAATTTAGGCTATGTACTAACTTGCAAACATTCTTCGTTGCTTTTGGATCCCGTTGAAGTTTCGGTAATTGAATCATATTAAATTTTGTGATTGGGGATTCAGAAATTTTGAGGTTATTCTAATTATTTAATCTTGTTGACATAAAACGTAGTGTTTCAGTACTTTGTGGTTGACATGTTGAATTGTTGATATAATTTCACAGAGTACTTAACCATATAATTTGACGACACAGTTTATTATAAATATGATATAGACATAGACTACGTCAACAATGCGGTAATAAAATATTAGAACGTAGTGCTTAAGTACTCTGTGATATTAGATACTCAGATTAAATATCAACGTTTTGTAGAGATTTCGCACACGGGTGTGTAAAGAATGCTTCATTCATCATTTGGTTAAAGCCGACCTAAGCCCTTAGTAAGGCTCGTGGTACACGATACACCTTGCGAATCTTTTTTTTATGGAAATAGCCGGCAAACGAGCTGACGATCCACCTGATGGTAAGTGGCTATGGTCGCCCATGGACATCAGCAACACCAAAGGCATCACTGATGCGTTGCCGGCCAAGAAAGGGTGAAGAAAAAGAAGAAAGAGAAGAATGAACTGGCTTTCAAGTCCCCAGCCGGAACACGACGAGTCGTTTGGCGGCTGACTCATGCTCAAGGCATCTACGCATGAAACAATGGCGCCGGTAGCCATCTGGGAGCCTATTTTTTCAAATAGCTGACTTCTATGATATCTTAAAATACTATCCTCGTTCTAAAATTAACCATGACAAGTTTTTGCAAATCGTGTAAGAGTATTTAATCGAGGTATGGCTTTCTTTTTTGCCGTCAAAGTTTCGACCGTTTATTCCCACTTTTCCTGTTGAGTAGTTCTGTTAACAGAACTAGTGGGAAAAAAACTTCCCACTAGTTCAGTTAACAGGACAAGTGGGAAAAATCCCGTTTATTCACACTTGTCTTGTTGAGTAGTTCTGTTGACTGTGGAAAAAAACCCACTAGTTCTGTTCTGTAATTTGGAAGACTATGTTTGACACCCGATTTTATTACCTTTATTTAATTATACAATTTTATTCTCTCTATTTGTTATTCCCCTTAGTTTAGTCTTATTTGGCTGGCTTAGAATACTAACAGATGGGTGTCATAAGAGGCGACTTAATCCAGCCCGCTGCAGCGCTGGTGGGAGGGACCCTCAGAGTTTATATTGGTAATATTGATTTTAATCTGTAATATTGTCACCTGTAATATGAATTAATGTACCTAACCTCCAAAATTACAAAATTGAATTTTAAATACAATTTGGCTGCAAATAATTTGCTGACAGTCGTCATATTTTTTTACGATTGTCATTTGTATTGTTGGTTGTCATTTGTTTTTAAATCTATATGTATAAAACAAGGTTGTGTTAGAACACTTATAAGTCAAGAACGGCTGAACCGATTTTAATGATCTTTGATTCATTATATTCGTCTCTGTCCGGTATAGTAGAATAACTAAAAAATATTAATAAAAAACACAAAGAACATAAGAAATAAACATAAATCAATGACTGTTGTCATTTGTTTTGACGTTTAGTTATTTGTTTTACGATTGTCATTTGTTTCTAAACGACTTCAAAAAAGGAGGAGGTTCTCAATTCTTCTGTATTTTTTTATTTATCATTATTTTTTTATGTTTGTTACCTCACAACTTTCGACTGGGTGAACCGATATTGATGATTCTTTTTTAATCGAAAGCTGGTGCTTGTCGTGTGGTCCCACTTAAATTTTATCGAGATCTGATAATGGCATCCATGAGAAAACAATATAAGTCTTAAATTTTCATTATTATGTGCGCTACAAATGGACGAATAACTCAATATCACGCCAGCCGATTTCGATGATTCTTTTTTATTTTTATTGGAAAGACTTACTTCATTTGAAGTTGTTTTTTTTTAATTTTAGATTATGACGGTTGTCATTTGTTTTATTTTCGACATTTTATAACAATAGTTATTCTGAAGTTCTGGCAGAGACGAATCCAATAAATCAAAGATCATTAAAATCGGTTTAGCTCTTTTTGAGTTATAAGTTTTAAATCTGAGAGGGAGATGGAGACATGCACACACACACACACACATACACAGAGAGAGAGAGAGAGAGACACCATTTAGTTAAAAGCAACATGACATTGATTTGTTAGGCGGTACAAAGTTCGCCAGGATAGCTAATATTCAGTAAAGTGACACAGAGCTAGTGGGATTTTTTCCCACTTGTCCTGTTAACAGAACTAGTGGGAAGTTTTTTTCCCACTAGTCCTGTTAACAGAACTAGTGGGAATTTTTTTCCCACTAGTACTGTCAACAGAACTACTCAACAGGACAAGTGGGAATAAACGGTTTCGACGATGCCTTCGAAGATAAGATAATCTATTGGCAACAATGTATTAAACATTAAGTGGCCTGTTTCCTCGTTTGTCAGCTTTTTTATTAGGAAATACCATATGTTTGGTTAAACTCCCCTTTCTCCGTTCCTCCATTGTACAACCCGACGTCCTTGTCGTGAAAATCCCGCCGGTAAAACAATGAGGTATGCCTTGTCATTAATCATGCGCGGCGAAGGACTGGAATTACTTGCACGTTCCGACCTATCTACTCGTATAATGTGGAAGTTGTCAAGAGTGCATAATAAATATACTAAGTTAATGTGCTTACCAGCTTTCACTTTATCGACCATCAGGTGGGATTGCTTTCAAGTATTAAATTATTTTATGTATTATAAAAAATATGGCGATGACCACTTGGATCCATAACAAGGTTCTGTTAAGTTATCGGTATCGAAATAGGTGCTCAATAGCTATGAAATAAAAGCAATAAGGGATTTAGGATATTATGGGATTTATGATACAGCAGCACTGTCTATTATATTCCGTTTGTTCCCGCTTGTCCTGTTGATTAGTCCTGTAACTCACAGAACTAGTGGGAGTCCTCCTTTATTTCCTCTATCCATCCGTTAGTTCTGTGAGTTGTAACACTATGCTTGACACCCGATTTTATTCCTATCTATCATGTGTAGTAGTTCTCTTTAAGGGCTCCCACACAAAACTGCGATGCGATGCGATGCGAATTCGCATCGCAGGAACTTGCGATGCGAATTTCTGCGATACGATTTAGTGCGGCAAACCGTTTGGTAGGGCGACCATTCCTTCAAGTGTAGTCAGCCGTACTGGACGTGTTTTTAGGAAGCGTAAGATGGATCGCAAAAAGATTATTGCACTGCTGTTATTGTTAAATAGATATAAAAGAAAAAGAAGATTCTGGGTTCATCCATTTATTACGATTATGAACTCTGATGGGAACTATTTTACTCAAAAGTACTATGCGTTGAGAACTGAAGAAGATAAATTTTTTGATTATTTTAGAATGAGCATATCTTCATTTGAAGAGCTTTTGAAAGGCGCCGCGCGTCTTTCTCTAAAGCTGTCTCAGAGCGGACTAAAATGGCGTCACCAAGGATGACGTAATATCGCAGGAATGTGCGATGCGAAGCAGATCGGAAATTCTTGCGGTGCGTTCGTGCGAATTCGCAGATATTTGCGATGCGATGCGAATTCGCGGTTTTGTGTGGGAGCCCTAAATAGTGTGAAAAAAAGTACATCTGTTCTATTTGGAAGACTATCATGGTTATCATTTTTTAGAAGTCGAAATGTTAACCAATAAGAAACGTTACTTTTTATAGGAGATAAGAGAATGGGTTTTGCATGCTTCCCTTGTTCAGTGAAAGTAAGCTAAATTGTCACGTTCTGTTGATTTATTCTCCTATTTATGTTAACGGTGGCATTTTACTGTACTGAGAACTTACTTCTTTCAGTATGAGGATTTCAACACAAAAATGCAATAAAATACAGGGTTTGTTTATCACAATTTTATTTACTTTGAGTTTTTCATTATTGTTCCATTTCATTGCAACAGAAAGTAAGTTTCAAGGCAGTTACAGGATAGGCGGGTGACCTGGTGGATCCATAGACCTGTTTTCAAGTTAACCGAAATTGTTATAATAAGAAAAATGTAAATGACACGCTTAAACTCCAATACTTAAAAAAACCTGAAAGTTTTGTTTATACTAAACATAGATAAGAACCATCTTACGTCAGCCTTCAAATAAAAAAAAACTGCATCGTAATGGATCCAATCGTTTAGGAGCTACGATGCCGCAGACCTGTAGGTTTAACTGTGTACACAGTTAAACTTATAACACCCTTCTTTTTGCGTCGGGGGTTAAACACAGAATGGTTCTTGAAACTTATCCATTAGAGGTTATCCTTCAAAGTTTCAACCGACCTGAATGTGGTTAAATCCTGTCATTGAAATAGTTGAATTGAATAAATGTTTAAGTTACTTAGGATGCTGGACGTCCCATTCTCGTAATTCTCTGCACATTTCTTGAACTTCCTCTGAGGGAATTTTCGCTTGTTTCTCCAGAGAAGATTTCACGTTACACGTTTTGCAGACTTTGCTGCAAGTACACACTGAAAAGTAATTTAAACATAATATTCTACACATACTGTAAGGCTTGATTTTAAACTTGATTCTTCCTGTTTCCGTGGCAATCACCTGGTTATTAATGGTAAAACACTAAGTTGCAGAACATCTTCTCGAATCAGATACTAACCATTAGATCGAGCTTCAACCTTCAACCCTCATGTGATTGCCACTGAACGCCCCCACATACCCCGGCTAGTGCGTGAAGCAATCGAAATCAAGAAACACCCCAAAATCTTTTATAGGGAGGACGGTTTTAAGTTAGCACCGACGAATCCAGTGGTTACTTTATGCAAGTCTCGAAAAGTGTCAAGACAAGGTCAGTTTGTCTTTCTTAAAATTTAGTCTTGCCAGCCCATTAGTCTTAGATCTAATCCAGCGCAGTGGACTATAATCTTCTATCCGACTATGATCTTGATTTCATAAATAGTACTCTTTTCTTATGGAATAAGCCGGCAAGCGAGCTAACAATTCACTTGATGGTAAGTGGTTATCATCACCCATGAAATTCAACGACATCATAGGCATCACTGATGCGTTACCGGCCAAGGAAAAGAGAAGAAGAAAGAAAGAACTGGTTCTCAAGCCCCTAGCCGGAACACGACGAGTCGTTTGGCGGCTGACTGAAGCAAGAGGGTGGTAGCTATCCAGGTGGTCCCCACGGAGATATAATAATAGTAATAATGGTATTAATGAACTATTAAAATCAATATTACTTTTATGCGTATATGTCTTCAATATAACACATAGCAAGAAGAACAACAACGAGTTAAAGAGTTAAGAATACAAGACACTGAAATTCTTTTTAAATACATAAATCACTAAGAGATAATTCAAATTAACACATTAACTATAACAATTACGTAATTTTAAAGTTACCAGAAATAAGAGATAATCACAACACACATCCAAAAATGTTTTCTAGATCATACCTTTATTTGGGTTTAATCACGAGAACTAGAAAATCTCTAACCTTTATCCTTATTACCACCATGAGGGAGGGGTTTTTCATCAAAATAATCCAGCGAACCAAAGCTGCAGCCCGAATGCGGCAACTTCGACTCAAACGCCCGAGTTATGAGACCTGCAGCATATAAATGAGAAAAGTTCCCGCAAATATACGCCTTAATCTGGACAGCACACGACCCCACTATTTATATTCAGAAGTCGTTTGCGGCTTCGCAAACTTGTTTTTAAATGAATATATAAATAAAATTTATTTTCGAGAGCCAACGTTATATGACGGGAGTTTTTGTTCATAAAATTTTAAGCATTACCGTCTAAGCTTTGAAGGTCTGGTGTTCATAAATCGTTTTTATGTAAATAACTGACAAGACAGTTATCGGATGATAAATGATCTCCGTCGTCCGTAGATATCATTATTACCAAATGCATTATTGGTACATTGCCGGCCAAAAAAGAAGGGAAGATCGAAAAGAACTGGCTCTAAAGCCCGCAGCTGAGATTGGTGGCTGACTCAAGCAAGATTAGCTTACCACTAGTTCACGGAGTGACTGTTACAGTAAATGTATTTCTATTTTCATATATTTTAATATGCCACGAAGTAATTTTGATCCCCTTCGATATTGGTATTTTTGATTTAATTCTTTTAACTTTGTAGGTATAGATTTTCTTCATTACCTTTCTCTTCAACAAACTCGATCATAGATACAGCAGTTTTCGCGGGCTCCAGCTGATGTTCACATGTTTTTTGTTGTTTAATTGAAGCGAGCTCTATATCACTTGGTGTAGACTTTCTATCAGAGATATTCGGTTTCTAAAATTTTATAGAAACAATTTTTGATGTAAACAGATTTAAATTTAAACCAAACAACAAAAAAACATCGAACTGAACTATTAAGCCGTTATCCTAAAAGAAAGCACATAAACGTAGATTAAAACATAAAAAAATACGAACCGGTAAAACAATGAAGTTCTCCAGCTCAGGACAGGAGGTGATGAAGTCCCAGAAAGCGCAACATTTCTTCTGTATGAACTCCGTATCCTCTTCAGTGGGAGTGAAGTCTACCACCAGACGCTGAGGGGCTAGCGGCTCTCCGCATGCACTCTCGCCGAAGTCACTATAATGACTTTCAGGATCTGGTACCTCTTTGACTTCTCTGGGAGTAGTCATTGATACTATTGAATGCATATTAGTATGGACCGACAATTTGTCGTTGATGTTCATTATGATTTTAAAGTAAGTAATGAAGTTTATCAATCGTAGATCCTAATTGGAATTTTTAGGAAGTCTTTTGATTAGATCACTGTTCATATAATTTTGAATGACACTGTATGTCAGATTTGGTAATGAGTTAGACATTATTTGCAATGAGGATTTATATGTGTATCAACTGTTCCTATAGAACACGTATCAAACATGAAGAATTGCAATTTTTTTATTTTTTTACACTTAATTTTACAGTTTACACTTAATTTTAAAAACACATTACTTTGCGTATATTTTTATATAGTATATGTCGGAGATAGGTGATCCAGAAAATAATAGACTGTGGGCGTTTTCAGCACTTTACTCAGAAACCCATTGAAACGCATGTTTTACACTCGCTACTAATTTAGTACACGGTTACTACCGACACACATGGCTCTGAACAGATTACTATGGCGCTCGAATAACATTACCAATCGCTAATGGAACAAGGTGAAGTCGGATTACATCGCGGCGCGGCATTCAGGGTAACCAACCATAATTCACACGTCGCATTGCACACTCACAGCTATCCCGGCTCCACAACTTGCCCGCGCCTCCCGCACTTACCAAAACTGCGTGATCAATCTGCCAATCGCTGGCCCCATGACCTATCTCATCAGAAGCGAACCATCACAGCCGCATGAGTGCTACTCTTCACAAAGGGTATGACTGTGCATAGAAAACAGTCCACGTGCACTTCTCGCTAGCTCCGGCATACCGCAAACTGACTGGTCATACACGCAATACCTGCTCGATCGCAGTCCATCAGTACACACAGTACCCAGTTGTGCTCTCCATAAAGTGAACGTTGTGCAATGCTAATGCAAATTAAACTCGGCCATCATAATAACGACGTTCTACTGTAGCGTCCGCTCAGCTCGGAGGCTGACTAAATAGTGCCGGCTGGTGGTTGGCAAGTCAATAGCTGTCCTCTGTAACCCCCGCCACCGCGTGTACTCAAATGACAGTAGACAATTTGCACGGTGCTGCCGCATGGTGCATTGCATTTGCATGGTGCTGGTGTATCTTCAACTTCCGAATACACCCAAGCTAGTTCCCGCTTGACGTTCCATTTTATGATTTAAATTACTGATTTACTGAAATTATATATATATATATATATACTCGTACTATCGATACATATTGACCAAATCTTCGGCATATACAATCGAAGTTTAAGTTTCCCGCATGTTTAAAGTTCTACTCGATACTTCTACGAGCGTGTGTGAAGTGTCATTCGTTCAAAGTGCGGTCATAGTTATTATTATTATATAATTCGTAAAATTGTGATGTAAAATTAATATGTCGTTACGTTTTAACTAACATCAAAACGCTCGCGAGAATTTGGAATTTACAAGCAATTTCGTTACGAAAATAAGAACCTAAACTTAAAAACAAAAACCTTTAATCTCAGGCAAAAACATTAATTTTCTTAGAAATATCCTCAAAACAGTTATAAGATTCTTATTACCAAATTATGTCTCAAAAATTTCTTAGCGAAATCTTTCTAAACCAGGCGACTTAAAAAATTCTACAATTGTTTTTACAAGATGGCTTCAACCCATTAATGGCCCACTACTGGGCACGGGTCTCTCCTCTTGAGGAGGCCTAGAGCATACTCCACCACGCTGCTCCAGTGCGGATTGGTGGAGGGGTTAGTGGCCAACCCGAGTGTCGGAAGTTTTCAATCCGCCCGAGGGCCACCGACATGCCTTAACGACTGTTATCATATGATAACAACCGGGACCGACGGCTTTAAATGCCCTCCGAAGCATGGAAACGCTCAAGAATTTTTTTCCACTAGCGGTCACCCATCCAACCACCGACCGCGCCCGCTGTTGCTTAACTTTGTCGATCACTTGAGATCGACGCAAGCCGCAGGGCTATGAGCGCTTTAACTTCAACAACAACAGCGTTTTTACAAGATATGATGGCCTATTTGACTTTAATTACATTTTTTAGTTGGGTTTTAGAGTCTAAACTAAGTATTATTTCGCTAGCTGGCAACGTATCGATGATTTGGATTTACTGATTTCTATTGGGGACATTAACCTCTTACAGGATCTGCTCTTGGGATATTTAAGCTATGTACATAAAAATCACGGTCACTAACCCTACATCGTTCATACAAAACTGCTATCAGTTATACTATCGATCTTATCCCGTATTTTGACTGGTTCATTTGCATGAGAACAGCATTAAAAGTTAGATCAGGAGATTTCTAATGATATAGCTATCGTTAATCCAATTTATAGTTGGCAATTCCCTCACGGACTTCGATAACGGCGCCGTATTGCTACAGCAAACGATTATGTGTATGTAAAGTGGCCTGAAGCTATTGCCATGTGTTATCAATTTCCAACTGAGCAGCTACGAAGGTAATGCTTTGAGAAGTATAGGGACACAAGGGACTTTTGTTCAACAGTTCAATCGGAGTCATGCGCTATTACAGTTAAACTATTAGTCAACTGTAGTCCAACCGTAGTGCGCGCACGATTGATTCGAGGGTTGACAAACACATATTGGCCCTTTTCATAAACAAAACACCTATTTTAACTGTTGCACCGTTGTAACATGTTTTATCTTTGTCGTTATTCTTAAGAGAGAAAGAAACAAAATACTTAATAAGCCTTCTACAAGTTTGCTTGTTTTTATGAATAAGGGGGATTAGATATTGATAATTCTATCGGTCAATAGTTTGATTAGTACAAACTGTCGTCAATAAAGTGTCCACTGCTCACTCGCCCTAAATATTAAGAAAACCATGTTCCTGATAAGGAAAATGCTGAATTCTGTATCGGTCTTGGCCAAAAATGAATCATGATCAAGTACTAACAAGTCTACAAACTGAAATTATTGAAAGGACAGATAAAATTTAAAGTATTGAGTAACTTGGAGGACTTTGAGGATTATTCTGGGAGACAATCACGAGGAGAGCGGGGGATGATGGCGCGTGAGAAAAATAGCTAAGTCAACGTAGACGTTGGCTACACCGTTTTAACTAGATTCTATCGCTTTTATTGAACCGAACGGAAGTTCTGCCAACTTTGGCTCCAGCGA
This sequence comes from Thymelicus lineola, assembly GCA_963932265.1. Taxonomy (NCBI): domain Eukaryota; kingdom Metazoa; phylum Arthropoda; class Insecta; order Lepidoptera; family Hesperiidae; genus Thymelicus; species Thymelicus lineola. The sequence goes on from OZ010691.1 coordinate 869,510, forward strand.
ATAATGAATACAGCGACAGTTACCATTAGCGTAACTCGAATCAAAGCCTTCGGGGCTGTACTCAATAGTCAATCTGTAATTAGTTCAGTGTGAGTGAACTCAACTATGACGCTTCGTTTTAGGACGAAATAGGTATTTGTCAATGGATGTATGATGATTATTTCATTAAGATATTAGGTACATACAAGATTTATATTTGAGGGGGAGATTTATTTTTTCATATCTAGACACGCGGCAGCGTGTCAAGCCAAGTTCAAGCAAAGGAACTGGCTAGCCAGCGCCGAGTGTAATATTACACGAACCACTTGGTGCCAGTTTTGACCCTTTTATAACTCATAACCTCTTTAACGTAAACACATAAAACTACGTGTGTTTAATTATATCCATAAGGACATGCAGAAGCCCAAATTTCATGAAGCTAGCTCAAACGGTTATAAACCATGGCCAGTTTTCATTTCATCAGTCATTTTATAAAGTTATTCAACATTTTAATTCTGATAAAAACTGGCCAAGTTAAATTTAACCTACTTTAAGATCTCACATTTTTAAATAACAGCAATTGTTATAGGTATCCAATAAAGCAAAGAAATAGAGTTTAATACTTGTTCATAATGTTATTTTGTTCCTATAAATACATATTTCGATTTTACATAGAACTTGGCACTCATTTAGATCTCCATTTTTTTTGCGGCGAAGCCCACAGCCAAGCATAATTTTTGTATTGAACTTGGCTCTCCTTTTTTACATTTATATTTTTGGTGGGATTATTTTTACTTTTAAAGGACATTGCATATATACATTCTGAACCTGTGTAAACTCGTGTCTTATCATTTCCGTGTATCCCCGATGATGTACTATGACTGTATGTGAATTTGAATATTGTTTATTGATGTAAGCTTTGGGCACATTTACTATTATTATTTTTTTGTATTTGATTTCCATGATTCTACAAAATACAAGAAATATCAATTTATTTATTTATTTATTTATTTATTCAATAAATGTAAACATAACAGGTTCCTCTAAACCTAACACTGTTTACAATTTATACGTTGTAAATAATCTATGGCCGTTCTGCGAAATACAGCAGGTGTCGAGTAAAATATGTCCAGATCTGCGTTCCAAGTCAGGATCCCATTGAGCAACGTTAGGTACTGCACGAACCAAGGGTGATTCTCTCACCAACTGCAAATTCCAACTTGGTGCTGCTAGCAACCTTCGTCAACGCGCGTGAGTATAGTTATCCGGTACATACAATGAAACTTGTTCCAGCACTGAGGGGTTAGAGATACTGCCCCTAACTAGCTCAAAAAAATTGTTCAGTAGAGCCATGTGTCGTCGAACTTCGAGGGTATCGTAACCTGACATTCCAAGTACAAATAAACTTGGATACAAATAGGGATAACCTACCTATTTAAATCATTCTGTACAAACAACTTTTTGAGTGTAGTGTAGTGTAGTGTAACTATGATATTATTTTCCGAAGGGAGGCGAGTGCGATTACTAGTAATTAATGTTTTAAAGATTATAACGACGCCGCACCAGCGTCACCCAGCTGAAGAATAGCGGTATTGTCATATTATGCATATTAACATTTGCATTTAAAGTTGGCGATTTTCCTAACGACATCGGCGCGGCGCGGGCAGATCGCAGTGTCGGGTAATGGGGAACCAATACTTGAATGGTTTTGTTTAAATTCACCTTATCAGCGTTTAGGAGCGAATAGCAATAATTTTACAACGTTTTAACTTGAATGTACTATTCAGAATAAATGTGCAGGGATAACATTTTATGTATTGCTCGTCTTGTTTGTTTTATGTATTGTTTTTTCTTATGCCTTAAGCAAGCAAACGAGCAGACGGGTCACCTGATGGTAAGCGATCACCGCCGCCCATAGACATTAGTAACACCGAGGCGTCAGCAATGCGTTGCCGGCCTTGAAGGTAACAATAGACTAACTTCTTGAAGGACCCCATGTCATAGTTTGGAGGGATCACCGATGCAGGAAGTTCGTTCCACAGTTTACACGTGCGGCGTAGAAAACTACGCGATAACCGAACTGTGGACGAACGCCAGGTATCCAGCCTATCCAGGTGATCGTCCGCGACTTATGCTTTATTAATTTGTTGGTTACAAATTATAATGATGTGTAGGATAGATACATGTAACATGATACATGAGCTTTACGAAATTTACAGCACATAATCTGGAGTATCTCATTGAAATTGAAATGCTACAGAACAATGTCTTTCAAGTCAGCAAAGATAAGTTAAAGATTGAGAGGATCCAGAGGTAGCAGTAGATGTCGTGGCTCGTCATGACTTAATAGAGTTTGCAATATGCAAGAGCCTCCAGCCGCGCGCATTCTCCGACAAAACGGATGTATATCGACTGGATTAGATTGTGATCATACACACTTAGTAAATTTTTTACTATGATAACGGGTAGATAGCCGCGACTTGTATGTTTTACGCCGATATTTCGACATCAAAATCAGTCCATGCGTTACACACAGAAACATTTTAGGGGTGAAAAAGTAAAGAAAATTAAGTTAGATACGAATGCGATATGATGAGATTGCATTATAACGACATTGCAGCATCAACCGAAAGTCAGCGATAACGTACACTCAGCGAGATTCGTTGCTCTCCACGGCTTATAATTAGATAGAGATCGGCCCGGGGCGGTCGACACACGGCTAATGGGAGCCATATTAAGCCACAAATTTATTCCGTTCACATTACATGGCTAGATGTTTGTCTTCTTGTTCTTGTACAAACATTATTTAATGCGAAACAGAAACGCTGTCCATATAATAATATCTTGTAAGTACCAGTTTCGTTTTTTGGAAAAGGCATCGATGATGCGCCTTGCCTGCCAAGAAAGAGGGAAAAATGAAAGTTGAAGTTAAATTGTGCTAATTTTATTATTTACTAGGAAATCGCCCTTGCTTCGCTTCAGGAAAAATAGTAAAAAAAAAAATGTAATGTATAATATAGCCTATGTCACCCGGGGATACTATAGCTTCCCAGCAGTGAAAGAATTTTTCAAATCGGTTCGGTACTTTCGGAGCCTATTCAATGCAAACAATCAAATCTTTCCTCTTTATAATATTAGTATAGATGAATGTTAGGCATGATGATAAATTTAATATGAGTTATTTGCGTAAAGTATGTGTACAAAAAAGTTATGTTTCAATAAATATTAACATTAAATTCACTCTGTTTGATCACTTTTCGTCAATGATAGAAAAAATATCATTGTTTGAATAATTAAATGAAAAATAATTGATGATAAGCTACCGCTTCCGTTCCATTCTACTTAACTCCACGTTTAGTCAATAGCCAGAACCCACTCAGATCTCTTCGACGAGTTGAACGGCAAATGCATAATCACGACAGAGACCTATGACTCCATTCACGACTTGTAGTGTCTTGAAGTCTACGCGACTCCATGCTTGGGTCCACAACAAGCTCTGGCCGAGCACCCTGCTAAAAGTTAAATATAGAAATAACGTGTAACACTAGTTCCCTCTTGAAGATTGCTTGGCTACTGATAGTAAATGGTTAGCTCTTAGAGAATATCGCCATTTGTATTGTAATTGTGGTCAATAAAGATTAAACAAATAAATTAATTAATTAACACAAACTCACATAAATCAGCAATGACACGAGACATGTGTACTGTACCTTACTCAAAGTGAAATATTTTTAAAACACTTTTTGAAGTGAAACTTCTTTAGAATCGTTAGTGATTTGAAACCGGATGCAACGACAGGTAAGATAATATAACCGCTAATTTCGTATTTCAATTTATGTTCTCCGTAGCTCAATGGTCAGGACGTAGATACACAATACCTGATGCGCAGGTTCGCGTCTCACAATATTTCTTTTTTTTTAGTTTTTTTTAGTTTTATTTTTATACTGTTTTTAAATACTTTCAAATGCTCTTTTAAATATTTTCAAAGAATTTATCAACAAAAAATAAGAATTTCATTCTTTCATTCTGTCGATCGACCAGCCGATTATACAGACAGTAAAAATGCTAAGATGTATTCATAGATGGCGTGAGGAGTAAGATAGAACATTCGTTTTATTGCTAGATAGATTTTTAAAAAGTGTTAAGTTGTATTCATAGATGGCGCTTCGATTTATTGCTTTAAGATTCGATTTATTGCTTTTTCATATCATTATCTTGAAACCAAAATTTTGGAAAGTTTCACTTCTACCACGTGTGAATTGCACACATTTTCTTTTTTTAATTTACCATTGCTTCAACAAAACCCTATCGTGTGTAGATCCGGCAGAAAAGCAGCAAGAAACTATCGAGTAACCGAACTATCATACAAGGTGGTCATTGCCGTTGGACATTAAGGGATAACTCAGATGGCGCAGCAGTTAACAATTCACGTATATGGCAGGAGCATTACAAAAAAGTAAAACTAGGGTCTCAGAAGCTACCAGAGCAAGAACATCAGGCAGTACCTACGCAAGAGTGACAGTTGTATTCAAATTGCGTGAAACCTCCCCATTTGTAGCTGATAGCCCGAGATTTTGGTGAATATTGATCCTTAAAAACCTGATACCTCTCCACAAGACATAAGACACTTGTTCTAGGATTACTCATATCTATCTATCTCTATAATTATACACATAAAAGGCAAAAGTGATTGACTGATGTATCAACGCACAGGCAAAACCCTTAGGGCTAGAAACTTAAAATTTCGCACACGTAGGCATCCACTAAGAAGGATTTTTCAAAATTCAATCCTCAAGGGGGTGAAATAGGGGATAAATACGATAAGCATAATTTTCGCGTGCGAAGCTGCGGGCAACAGCTAGTCAGAGATAAAGCCACTAAAACTAAGTTTATGTCCTGCAATTCGAGTTAAATTCACACTAACTTCTTTTAAAAAAGCGATAAAATTATTTTATATCCTTCCGAAGAAACCCAACCCGCATGTCGTATCTAAATGCAGGCAATCCAATATCGCAGGCCACGTATAAATTTCCGAACCGCATGGCATTCGTTAGTTAATTGCGACCATAAATTAGTTACGACGAGCATGTTCCGTCTACATTAGAAACAATTGGGTTACTGGTATGCAACGTAACTATATTCTGGTCTAATTAACATAACTATAGTTGAATTATTTTAGGGGCGAAGTTATGTGGTAACTTCCAAGCGAAACAATGTGAACATGCACCGAAGTAGGTTTAGTAACACTTATTATCTTACTAGATTCCCCCCGCGGCTTCGTCTACGGAAGTATTCACGGTTGTAGATACTTCCTTTTAGCCCACACCATTATTATAGGCAAAAAACCCGCACATTTCATTTTCAAGGTCGCCTTGAAAAAACCTTATTTTTAATTTTTCACGTTTATTTGGCAAAATATTGATTTTGCAGAAAAATGTTTCCAATTAAAGTTGCAGCCCGTAGTGGGGGTATGGGCTAAAAGAAAGTTGTGTTGTGGTAGTGGTGATGTGGATGTTTGAGGATTTGAGTCTAGGATGCACTAATGACCAGCCCTAATCGTTGACATGAGGGTGGAGTACGTCAATGTACCTTTGGAGATGAGCCATGTTGTCACACATAAGGCATACCTACATCATCTGCGTAGAGTATGTCCAGAATTGATACCTTTTAAACTTTAAACTTCGCTTTAAATCTTGAAATATCAAATATGCCTTTTTCTGTTCAAACATTTACTATAATTTTCTCAGTGTTGGTGCGTGCCGGCGTGCGTCTCGTAACAACTGAAAAGTACATGACAAAGAGAGTAGATGCTCTACGCTTTCATGCTGACATCGAATTGGTGTATGATGTTTTCAAATGCCCTCTGACCAAAGGTTGTCTAGACGAGATCGCTCTATAGTGATAAGACCGCCTTTTGTACTACATATTATTTATATTATGCTCTGATGTATTAACCTACTTGGAGTGTACAAGAGTATTATATCTATCTCTCTATTATACATACAATGTGTCTGGCGACCAACTAGCGATAATTTAAGGGCATGAAATAAACATAATTTTATCGACGAATATTCCCATATATGGGGGTCTAGCCCTCTTCCTTCTGGAATGGCCGCCATTTTTTTTTTTAATTATGTTAGACGACTCTGCCCAAAGACTTCGATTTCTCTGGACTTAATGGTCCCATACATGTGAAAAATCATTAATTGAAAGGTAATAACACCATCTATTCATTACAAAACAGATTGAATTAAGTTTCAAGCTACAAAGGTCATTAAAAAAATTATGATAACTACTCAATGTAGTCAACATTATCACTAGCTTTTTTAAGTTACTAATACCAAAAAAACTAGCACATTAACACACCTTTTTATATATAAATTGATTAACAAGGATATTATGTTCAAAACGACATCAAAATCATTCCTCTAAGTTGCAAGACTGGTGACTTATTGCTGTTGGAATATCTTATTATTATTATATTATTAAATATTTTAATAATAAAATTCTGAGGCGAATCCTTACCACCGAACAGGGGAGGCCGGCTTCTAATTCATCTCTTATGACACCCTGGTCTATCTATCGGTATGGGATTGTGATCACTAGGTCAATAGGGAGGGCATCACTAGATATCTCGCCGGATCGCTTTGGCCTCGTCAAAAACGAATAGTTATAGAATTAATCTAATTCTGTGAATAAATAACAACCACATGAAAATAAGGCCTATTCTATACCTATGTATAATTCGAACCCTGATAAATCGAAGCGGGAGGCTGAGTTTCAAATATACATTATTAAAGACTGACGCCTAGAATTCTGGAAGATAACAAAAATCATATTGAAATACTTGACAAGAATAAGGTTTAGCAACACATCACGTAGATTTATTAAATACTAGGAAATCGTCCTAGCTTCACTTCGGGAAAAATAGTAAAAAAAAATATATAATATAGCGTATGTCACCCGGGGATAGTGTAGCTTCCCAACAGTGAAAGAATTTTTCAAATCGGTTCGGTAGTTTCGGAGCCTATTCAATGCAAACAATCAAATCTTTCCTCTTTATATATTAGTATAGATAATGTGACTTATAATATATTATTAGAGTTTGGTGTTACATGGCTGACGGTGTCCACTTCCATCAGAAGTCTTAGCTGCTAGTATGTAGACTAACAATAAGTACAGTCGACAAAAGAATTAAGTATGAAGCGCGTGATTCTAAAACCCTCTGTAATGTTTAATTTTTCATATTGTTTACGTTATTATGAATGTTTCGTCATACATTACGTATACAAAGCAAGGCAAAGCAAAGCAAAGCAAAGCAAAGCAAAGCAAAGCAAAGCATTAGGTATTAGAATCATCCCCTGCATACCTAATTATTTTGCCGACTGTACATAAAAAAGAGAAGTTATGAGTTCATAATAATTGTATTTTTATACGCTGTGGATTTTCAAGGACCGAGACGATTGTAAACTTGCATTGAAAACAGTATTGCCAACTCTACAGTTTTAACTGTAGATGTACAGTTTTTTCGATGTCTTCACAGTTTTTAGTTTAGACCTGCAAATCTACAGTTTTTTCTTTATAATATTAGCGCACTCAAACTTAGGAATAAATAGTCAACCACCACCATAAAAGACACTTTACAAACAAAGTCAGAACTTAAAAATTATTATGAGTTCAATGCTACCGATGACCATTTAAAAAGATTTCATAAAAATATGTACGATTTTAAAAATAAAAATGAAACTGAAAATCAAGAGTATGTGCAAATTGATAACGAGGCAGTTTTAGTAGAAATTGTGTAATTTTTTTAAGATTTAAAGTTGATTTACGAATACAAGTATAATTTTCTTACTATTTTATGTTGTTTTTAAGAAAAGCTGTAGATTTACAGTTTTCTAAGCAGAATTTACAGTTTTCTACAGCTTTTTGAAAGCTTCTTTACAGTTTTAATCTAGATTAGGGTTGGCAACACTGATTGAAAATCATAAAGTTGTTTGACCACTGAGGTATCTGACCATCTGATGGTACTTTTTTCGTATTTTCAGTACCGTCAGATTAATTTTTCCCCTGATGCAAAAAGAATGAGTCTGTCTGTGACATCGTATCTCCTAAATGCTTGGAGCTATTTGAGTGCGGTTTATTCGAAAAAGGTTTGGAACAAACCGTATTCAAAACATTGTTCTTAGCTACGTTTGCTGTCTCTAAGATACACTTAGAACAAAGTTAAAGTATTGCATAATAAGCAGTGCAAATATTTGCAATTCTGCCGAATTTTGTCGTTTTTTAATGTTTTAAAGATACTACAGTGCGCGCAGACCCAAGAGGTTTCAACACGGTTCAGTTGTTTCTTGAGTCCCTTCAGCTTTCATAAGAATCCTTTGTGACGAGTTGTAAGCGCCGTCGATTTTATTAACTGTTTATTACGTCGTTTTCAAGAGGCTTTGCTTCTAATTCTGATTCCTGTTTTTCAATTAGTCGGTACTTAGGTGCCTTTGAACTTTTGGTTTGAGCAGTTCCATTACATTAGACACAAACCAATAGGTTTTTACAATTACCAATTCATATTCAAGAAATTTTAGTGTTAGGAAAAAATAAAACTTTTGCAATAAAAACAATTTTTTACAGCATTATTTCGAGACGAATATTATTCAATGCAGATCACTTTCAGTGTAAAAATTGTGCTCACACAGATTATAACTTACAGCTTTTGATTTATAATCAAAATAACGCTAAAAATCTTCAAATTATGCACGATATTCATAAGACAATAAAGTGTGAACCCTTATAAATATCAAAATAAGTATTTTTAATTGTTCGTCTTTCACGACTTAAACACTAAATACGTTTTAGGGATGAATTATGCTAGACCGTGCCAGGCACGAGCAATGCCTCGAACGAGGAACTTTACTAACATTTTACGAGGTTCGGACGCAGTGTTGCCAACTCGGTATCAGGTTTAGGGGCTAACCACAGTTAAAAAAAGGGCTAGATTCGTCCAATTCATTGAAAATAGGGGCTATTGCTTAATTATCAGAGGTGACGGCGAAAAAAAAAAAAAAAAAGGTCGTCACACGCTCTACAAGTTTGATAATGGTAATTTTTTTCGACATCTTTCACTACATTTCATCGTTTTTTCGATCGATTGCATCAAAAACTTCGTGGAAAACCTGAATTTATCCCTTTTTTTTTCAAGATAGCGGAAAATGAGTTTGGGGCTAGAAATTGGGCTAGGTGCTAAAAAATTATTTGAGGGGCTGAAAACCCGAAAAAAGGGCTAGATCTAGCCCCGAAAGGGCTAAATTGGCAACACTGTTCGGACGCGGACGTCACACGTTGTAGCATAAACGCTCGATGTGCGCGTCATATAAAATGTTAGTGAAGTTTTGAATCCGTGCCTCGTCCGTGTCTCACGGGGCACGACTCGTTCCCGGCACGGTCTAGCATAATTCATCCTTTACGACGACGTGTACGTATATAAGGTAGTAAACAAATAATACAAAAACCTTCCATATAACAACACCATATAAACAACAGAAATGTTAAGACGCCTGTTTGCAGCAAAACTTTACATTCAATTTATATTATTTCGCGATTCCGAGCAACTTGGATATATATTTACCTGGCAGACACATAATACGATTTTAAACAATGGAAATGGATAAATAGCTCGAGGCGATTGTGTATACGACAGCTGTTCGCCAACTTCTATTTAAGGATGTAATTACATATTATACAACAGTTATCGGTTGGAGTAAGAGCAAAATAAAGCTCCCGTTAATAACAAAATAAGATATTTTAGTGGGCGGGAATTCGTTTTGGCGAACGAACCCAGCTCGTTTGGATACATGGCAGCATGACTGCACAAAAATATCATGAGGAGGTAGTAGAACCTAGTATTGTCCTGCACAGATTAAAAATAGGCCAGGAATTTCTATTCATGCAAGATAATGCACCTTCCCATACGGCATGGCTGATTTCGACCGCTCTCCGAGACCACGATATTTGAATTTTGGGCTGGCTAGCTCAGTCGCCCGACTTCAATCCTATCGAACATGTCTGGAAGATGTTAAAGCGACGGGCTCTGATGAATTTGACAACGGAACAATAATTTTTCAAACATTCACAAAGATCATGGGATCTCATACCCCAGCAAGACATTGACAACCTAATTTTGGGTTGTTCAAAACAATCGTTGCCGATGTGTGATTAATGCCAGAGGGGCAATACAGATTATTAGAAATTAGATTTAATAAGATTTTTTCTATTGTAATTCAAATTACCGAATTTATAAGAAGAAAGAAAGTTTTCTCCCTTATTAATTTTCGCGATTGACTAATTCAACACTTTTATTAAAAAAAGAAAGTCGCGTGTTGTTAAATTCTTCCATTATAACATATCCCTAGATTCTGTTGATGTGTGCATGTTTAAGCAGTGATGTGAGGTAAAGGCAGTTAGTTGGTTTCAAGGAATTCACAAAGTAAAAAAGATTTTTAGACCATAGCTAGGTAAGTTTTCCAATTTGTGACTAAAGTTCGAGCGATAATATTTAGTTCTATCACAATTGTTTCTTTATTACCTACATACTTACTTGCCATTGTTCTTTGTTGCCGACCTGAAGTTTGGCAATTTGATTACCTAACATTAATATCTGGGATACATTTATTATACATTATTACGCTATACGGAAAGGGTAACAAACAAAGGGTAACTTTATAACTCTTGTATCAAAAACTTTTGTATTAAAAGTTATTAGACATTCCGTGCAGCTCATGATATTATCAAAAGAAAATTTTGTTCCAATGAAACACGAATTTTCAGAAAGTAAGTTGTGAAGTATGATACAATATTTAACGAGGTGGAATGTCACGCATTTGTTTCAAATTTTCAATGACATCTTATGCCGTAAATCCGTCGTAAACCGTACGTAGTTACGTCTGATAAAATCTAGTTTATGTAGGGGTTTCTTTGTGGTTTTTAATTTATATGTATTTATAAAATTATTTTAAATGTACATATTATATTATCATAACTTTTTTGAGCGGAAAATCCTTAAATTATTGCCTTGATCGGAAAATTTTTATTTATTTATTTATTTATTTGTCCATAAACACAAATAATTAATAGGTTACAATTATTAATAGGTGATCTTCCCCGGAAAAATAATTAATAGGTTACTTAAGCTTACAATGTTTTGTTTGTACTATATTGTGGCATAATAATGTATGAATACTAAGGTTTAAACAATATTGATTTTTAATGACCCCAATCCCACCTGATGGTAAGTGGGAATGTGGTCCATGATAGTGAGCACATTAACTTAGTAAAAGATTGTTCACTCTTTTCTTGAAGACATCCACGTCATAGGCAGGCGGGAACGCCGACGCAGGCAAGTTATGCTAGTCCTTCGTGGTGCGCATAATGAATGACGAAGCAAATCACGTTTTTCATACCAACGCGATGTTCACGACAAAAAGCCGGATACCCGCCGTGTGTCGAGTCGTTTGATAGATAAACCGGGCTGGGAGAATTATCTCAAACAATTCCTGTGCAATTTAATTGTAAATAGGACGACATGTCTCGCTCAGATTCCTGTGTAGATCTATCCAGTACAGTATTGAGCGCAGTCCGATAGCTCAATCGAAGTTGTGTTAGCCTCTGTTTGTGACAAACATGCCAACAAAGTGAAACGATAATGTGTTTGCAGAATTAAAGATGTAGGTAAGCGTCTTCGCTTTCCTTCGTCTTCAGTAAACCCATGCTTGTAAGTAGACACGACAAAGTGTTGATACGAAATTCATTTAATTAATATTATCAGTCTATTGAAATAAAACAAATACTCCATTTCTTTACACGAGTTCTATTTGGTAAGCAACAGTTTTTTTAGGGTTTCGAACGAAAAAACCGAAAAACGGAATCCTTAAAGCATCACTCTTGTGTCTGGGCGATCGCCCTTCAAAGCCACTTTTCTCTGAAACTACTGGAACAAATTAGTTGAACTTTGGTAGTCATGTGCTTTTTTGTGACCCAAAGATGAAGGCATAAAGAAAACAAACGAATTTTTGAAAAAAAAAATAACGAAATCAAAATAAAAGAAAAACTGTTTCACAAACTGTAACGTGTGGCATGTCAAATGAAATAACTTATTTATCGTAAGATGCTGCAGATAATATCATCCTTCCATTACTAAATTGTGGATTTCAATTATGTATTTAAATAAAATATCGATGTAAGATTTACATATTTATGACGAAAGTCTTAGTAATTTAATTTGTGTGAATATTAATTCATACTTTTCTTCTTTTGATAGCTTAGTACTGCCAACGTGGATGTGACTAAGAAATTATTCAGATTGGTATATGTACTCGTACATCACTCTTCATCTATGTAATTATGATAGAAAACTATGAAAAATATGTACTGTATTCGTGACGATATTGTACGATCCAATTTTCATAATCCCTTTGGTCGAGAGGCTTACAGCAATGTAAACCAAAACATAAAAACGAGGAGTCGTAAAAGTACAAGTTTACTTACCACTGGTTCAGAAGGCGCCAGTTTTATTACATTCGGAATAAAGTTTTTACTTAGAACGTTTTACGATGTGGTTTTAAGTTGCAAATAAAATTAAGTAGTTCTCTTCTCACTCTTCTCTCGTATGAGGTAATTGCTAACCTTACTTAAGATTAGCAACTATTTCATGTAGGTACCTATGTATTTCAGTTTTCAGAAACAGTAAATAAATGGTACAACATTAAAATGTGCCGGGAAATTTGAAAGAGGTTTTGTGTTCTCGGTTCAGTATTTTTTTTTTTCAAAAATGAAATTAACTCAATCATTTTTTATTTCTTTACACAAAAACAGGCAGGCAGTTTTCAGCTAGTTCCTATAAATACCACTCCCTCCATTAAAAATACCTATAGTAAATAAATAAATCCCCACATTTGGTAAAATAATCCATTCATCCACTAAGACCGGTCTTGCGTTTTCTAGATCCAGCGGACTCTTTTTTCTTAATTGATTAAAAAAACGTGTGTGTATACTTATGTATGCATGTAAGAAGTTACTTCTTTGGCGTAACAGAAAAAAAATAGCTAAAGATTTCATCCCGTTAAGGCAACTGTTTGTTTGTAAAAGGAATCAGGTATCAGCTTACTTCATCATGTCATTTTTTGGCTGTCGGTGTGCGCGCATCGTAAAAATTTTACTCTCATATTTTTTTCCAAACGCGCCAAAAGAAGTATAACTTCAAAAAATACTTTATACTTTTGTGGGCAAAAATTTATTACATCGGTTTTATGGCGTGGAAGGAAACTCTTCGGAATTGAATTCCCCAGGTGTTTTACTTCTATACGTTTTGCAAAGCGCTGCCGAGCGAGGTCGCGAGGTGCAAACTGACGCAGGCAATAAATATGGTATTTGGTTTAAATAATAAAACCGGGTAAGTGCATATCAAGCCACGCGCAATGTAGGGTTCCGAAGTAGTAAGTTTATCGACTATTGGGATACTTGATTTTAAACTTAACTCATCGCGGACTGTAAACATTCCTAGTATAATACGGGTACTCACGATATATATTTTATACGCCGATATTTCGACCCAGTTACAGGGATCGTGGATTAGGATACTGTTTCTTGTAACTTCATCATAATTATGGTTATAATATTTATAGTATTTTTGTAAATAGTATTTTTGAGATTTTTTTCACTTGTCCAACTACAACTCTAACCAAAATTGGCACTTTAAAGACAAATATTTCGCAAACGAACCCCTAATTCCAAAAATAGTCTTCGAAGACCTATAATATTTTTGAAAAAATTTTTTTTAACGATACCCCACATTAACATTAAGAACCCTGGTTTCCCTTTCTACGGCCTAACTTCGAATCATGTAAATTATTATACAATGTTTCAAAGTGATCATAACAATATGCTGTAAAACAATTTAAACATAATATATAGTACATTAGTGGTACTCGACAATATTGTTCGCAACAGCCGACATAATTTAGGAAACAAAGAAATGTAATTTCCCATAATTCTCCGTAATTCTAAAACAATACGACTAACTCGTATTTACAAATACTTTTCATTAAAGTCCCCAACTTGGAGTCGAGATTCTATTCATTACTATCACCTTTCAGTATATAACAAAGTACTCTGTGCCGTCACCTGAGACGTGACGTCGGGTACATAGGGATAATTATCCTGCGAATCCCTTATAATAAGTTTATGCTGAATGACTCACTAGCCTAAAGGTCGTAGCTGACTTATACGACACCGCTCCCATCCAACCGAAGTATGAGAATTCAAATATAAACTTAAAATCGTGCTCTGTAGGTACAACTATTGAGTGGCAAGGTTGCGGTTAGCTTGCTTCCCGCGCGCGGGCTGCTAATTTTTGTTGTTACTGTAAAGTGCACCTACAGAGCACGATTTTAAGTTTATATTTGAATTCTCATACTTCGGTTGGATGGGAGCGGTGTCGTATAAGTCAGCTACGACCTTAACTCGACTCTAACCGGTATTAGCATTTTAAAGCAGAATATTTTTGAAAGACCTTTAGACGAGAAATACAAAATAATCCGTCCATACTTTACCTGAAAAAAAATTGTTTTTAAATTTTATTTTACTGTTAGCCTAATAAAAATGTATATATGTCAAATTACAGCTTGCTAGCACTAAGGGCTACTAAGGGTCTCTGTGTTATGTTGAGGACATACGGACGGACGGATGTACATGATGAAACTATAATACTCCGTATTAAATACGGAACCCTAAAAATACAATAATAAGGAAAAATAATTAAACCTTAAAACTTGCTATCCACAGCAGGTTTCGCTATCAGTGAAAACAGCGAATTTTACATTGTTTATAAAGTGTTTGGCTGTACCAACATTTTTCATTTTTTAAGATTTTGACGCTGATATCCGGGCCCAGTGAAACCGGATCATCCTGACAGATCGCCGCTGCAATAGGGGGCTGACTTTACACGGATTGGTCTAAGTTACGTGAGAAGCGGAACAATAATTTACTTTATTTTATATTAATAGCCGGCAAACGATCTAACGATCCACCTGATGGTAAGTGGCTATCAGCAACACCAAAAGCATCACTGATGTGTTACCAGCCAAGAAAAAGAAAGAAAGAACTGGCTCTCAAGTAACAAGACGGAACACAACAAGTCGTTGACGGTTTGTAACTCAAGCAATAGGATGGTAGCTATCCAGGCGGAAATCATGGAGAAAATATAATTGTAATTTTTTTAAGCCTTTCAAAATGACAAAACATGTCATGAGATGCATTAGAAAATTGCAGACAGATAGAACGAGACGCAACATCAGCGTATTATTTTGTTAGTATCGTTACGCGATAAGGCGTTAATTAAAGCTTTTTTAAGGCTGCAGTCTTGCAAAATTCACTCGCGGCGAATTATTTGTACAACTTTGTATTTTTTTTTTCATACGAAGTAATGAAATATCATAAAATATTATTATTACACAAAAGTAACCATAATATGAGTAATAGCTAGTTATTTTTTTTAAGTTCATCTAGGTGGATTTTGTTAGGTAAATCAATCGTTAAATACAGCTCTTTCGCGCCCAACGTCATTTCGAGTTATGTTTGTGCGCTTACTTTATGGAAACAAGGAATTAATTTACAAATCTGTTCAGCGCATAATTAGCTCAACATTCTTGTCTTAAAAATGCGCTGAATAGTTTTTTCTAATTATCTTTCATTTTCTTAATTCAGACGTCACAATTCCTTCAAAATTCTCTGTTTTTATCTCTTTACAAATGGTTTGTTTCATAATAACTATGCATCGTATGTATGTAAATAATTGATTATATTAATGCCACGAGTTCAATAAAGCAAATACAAAAAAAAAATACACCTAAATCACCTTACTCTAACAATAATAATTATCTCAAAAGACCTACAAAAAAAGAGTTTATAAACAAGAAATGCGAGGGAAATTCCTTAGTGGCCACTGCACGGCCGAAGCGTTCAGACGTGTAGTCCACGACGAATAAAACTGTTCCCTCTCACTCTAACCTTGCTCTGGCTCTGACGTAGATTGTGTATCGAAAGTTGCTCTACTTTATTATTATTTTTTATAATTTTTTGCGTGTTTTGTAAATATTTGTATTTTAATAATAGTTTTTGTAAATATTTGTGTATCAGTAATAGTTTTATACATAATTATTTAATTTCAATATGGATCGTAAACTTAAAAAATATGCATAAACACGCCAGTGAGGTACATTAGTAGTAATGCTATCGATACTATATAAATACCTAAAAACGGTTCAATTAGTTCGTTATAGACTGTAAGTAGAACTATATAACTATATAGTTATCAGACTGTAAGTAGAACTCATAGTTAATATAACTTGTCTTCTAAAAATATAGTACATAGTTATATCAATTCCTACATTTTTTCCTCTTTATTTCCTTTAAGAAGGAGCTAATAAGAAAGAAAGAAAGAAAGAAAGAAACATTTATTCCGTCATGAAAATAACATGGTACATGGGTTACAAGGTTAAACTACGGTGAAAGAAAAAGTACTAACAAAATGTAACCTTACTAAATTATTGCGTGACATGAAACATAGAAAATTTAGCGGGTACCATGTCACCTGACGAAAAAGGACTACCCTCAGCCTGTGCCATGGAGCGGCTAGGAACCACGGCTGCTGGTTTACAGTGTAGTCCCCTTTTTCGTGTAGTTTCACATGTGGCGTCAATCTTATTAATATTGTATATTAATATTATTTTAGAAGCAGGACAATCCAAAGTTGAAGATAATTTACAACTTAATTATTTATTGGAACGAAGTTCCTTATCGCACGTTGTGAAAGGGGGCTATACGGAAAATTACGACACTTTTTGATTTTACGAATGACGACACTTTTTTTGAAGTGATTCAGTAAGTTTTACAGAGATGGCGCTGTACTGTACAACTTTCTGAATCACGCTAACGTGATTCTGTGGCGTGGCGCTGTACAAACTGCGTAACTATATAAGGTAAATGAAACTAAGTATCCAGAGCGAATTCAAAAAAATTAATAGTTTCCTTGAACTTACGTATGTTACAAGTATAAGTTGATAGCGTGATTCAGAATTAATTTACTAACGCCATCTATCCGCAACTAACCAAACTAAATATCTTAAGTCTGAACAGGCGCTGTACAACAATACAATACTTAAATCGAAAGGAAATTCGTTCCATCCGGGTGTCCCTTGACACCTCTCATGTTTTTTTTTATTTAATTTTATGTGTATTATGATTAAATCTAATACCTTAAAACGAGCAATTCTTGTATATATATATATAATTGGAATCTCGGAATCGGCTCCAACGATTTTCATGAAATTTAGTATATAGGGGGTTTCGGGGGCGATAAATCGATCTAGCTAGGATTCATTTTTAGAAAATGTCGTTTTATCGGTGTTTTCAGGCAATGATCTATTGGCAAGTAGCAATACTAAAGCTACTCCAGTAAATGGCGTTGTTAAGCAACACTAAACCGAGCAAAGCTCGGTCATCCGGATATTGATACTTATTAGGGATATAATATTATAAAGTGGGAAATAAATAATTATACAAACTATAAAACATACAGAACAAGTGTACATGTATACAACTACACATCTTTATATGTTCAAAGGAGTTTTTTGTTGTCATGTTATTGCGCTTCAATTGATATACACCTATAGCTTACACCTATATCCATTTAGGGCAAATATTACCAATTATAAACAAGAAGTGATTTCAACGAAAATATAATTTCACGCTGTACATTACACCCCTATTGAACGTTGAGAATACCAGATTGTAATACTAGATTAATTACAACATCTATACCAGGCATTCAAAGCATCTACACTAGCAACAAGGTGATTATTTTACCAAAAATTGGTGTGACCGGATCCGGTAAATTCCACCGGATCCGGTATACGTAAAAAACGCCGGATCCGTCCGGATTACCGGATCCGTTTTTCCTTATTGCAATCCCTAGTTCTATCATATTATTATATACCTATCACGTCTGTGGAGTTTCGCTAGCTAATTTAATTTGACCCTTTAGTTAGGCCCTAAGCATGAATAATACCTTTTGATTCTATTTCTCTTCATCACTTCTACGTTGGCACCCAATTTTCCATGCATTTTTTGCATTTGGTGCATTTTTTGTTTGCTTTATTGAACTCGTGGCATTAAAATAATCAAATTTTTTCATACATACGATGCTTATTTATTATGAAACAAACCATTTGTAAAGAGATAAAAAACAGAGAATTTTGATGGAATTGTGACCTCGGAATTAAGAAATGAAAGATAATTAGAAAAAAATATTCAGTACATTTTCAAGACAAGAATGTTGAGCTAATTATGAGCAGAACAGATTTGTAAATTAATTCTTTGTTGCCATAAAGTAAGCGCACAAACATAACTCTAAATTACTTTGGGCGCGAAAGAGCTGTATTTAACTATTGATTTACCTAACAAAATCCACCTAGATGAACTTAAAAAACTTAAAATAACCAGCTATTACTTATATTATGGTTATTTTGTGTAATAATAATATTTTATGATATTTCACTACTTTGTATGAAAAAATGTACAAAGTTGTGCAAATAATTCGCCGCGAGTGAATTTTGCAAGACTGCACAGCCTTTAGATTTTCTATATTAGGGATACTATAGAACACAAAAACACAGACAACTCTTCTATAAAAAAAAATCCTTAGTAGAGCAACTTTCCGAACTAGTCAAATAATTACGCTATGTAGGATGAATGCGGGGACTGCGGGGAGCCTACGTGCAGACGCTTGACGTTTGGACTAGCCGCACGCGATTCTTATTTTGTGAACTACGAGACTAGGCCCTTAAGTAATCTAAACCTACCGACCATTCGTCCGACTCGTCGACTTTTTCTGAAAGATAGTATATAGATTGATGCACTGCATTTTTAACCGACTTTAAAAAAAGGAGGAGGTTCTCAATTCGACTATATTTTTTTTTATGTTTGTTACCTCAGAACCTTGGACTGGGTAAACCGATTTTTATGATTCTTTCTTTAATGGAAAGCTGGTGCTTGTCGTGTGGTCCTACAAAAATTTGAGCGAGATCTGACAATGGTATCCATGTCAAAAGTACAATTTACTTCATTTGAAATCGGTTATTTTTTTGTTAAAATGTTATATACCGTCAATATTAATGTGAGTTAAGACTTGTAGGTGAACCTAAAAATATAAAGTTTAAACGAAGCTTACCATCAATTGACTGGACTACTTATTTGTCAGCTAAATAGTTAAATCTAAATAGATTTACAAAGAAACCGTACATTCCCCGCAGTATTTTGTGACTTAGTCGTGATAAAGTTTCGTATTTCAAGGAATATCTCACTTATACGTACTTTGGAAACTGTCCACTTTTATATGGTTAGCTACATTTTGTTGAACTTGAAGTCATGTGTGGAATAAGAATAACGCTAAATTTATCATTTGTTACGAGTCATGACAGTTGAATAAACTTCGTATATTAATATACAAAGGGAAGGAAAACATCGCACTTGTTGATGTGGGTGCTTTGTTGAAGGTAAAGCTGAATGGTTGCCTATTGTATAGATGTCTCTGAATAGGCGTTATTAAACGCTTTTATTTAGTTTCACTTCGGAGCATCAAAACGTCAAACTCAATATTATGATCAAAATGCTACTCTATTTACACGGCAATAAGGTAAACGCTTCCCGCATCAAAAAATCAAATCTTGTAACGTTAATTTGAATGACTTCCCTTTAATGAAAATTGATGAAATTTGGCAGACATCTGTATTTCCGATGACAATACACGAAAATCAAAAAAAAAATTGAAATAAAAGCGTTTAAAAAAAAAATTTTTTTTCATTTCACTTATTTTGTTCTATCATAATATTAATAAAATACAACAAGCTAAGTGCAAGTCGAACTCGCACACCAAGGGTACAATAAACTTGCAGCTAATGAAACTATGTAGTGAAAAGATTACCTGAATTGATTAACAAACTTATCTTTGCCGCTGGAAAACTGTCATCCCCATACAATGTATGACATACATCAACAAAGGAGCTATCAATTTACCAACTGCATATAAGTAGGTATAAGCTATTTTTGGTGATGTAGGTATTGACTATGCATGCTGAGTACAGGTGGCTGACTTATTAGGATTCCGTTCTCGTGTCTCTACTCGTGTCTCATTCACCAGTCCATTGCAATTTACAATATAAATAATAATTATACCATAATATATAAAACCCTGAAAGCTAAATAACGATAAACTATATAAAAAAGCGAAGCAAAGCCAACCAACACAAAACAACCCATAACTGTCCCACTGCTGGGCTCGGGGTCTCCTCCCACAATGTGAGGGGTACAGGCCATAGTCTACCACGCTGGCCCAGTACGGATTGGTAGACTTCACACACCTTTGAGAACATTATGGAGAACTCTCAGGTGAGCAGGTTTCCTCACGATGTATTTCCTTCACCGAAGCAAGTGGATAATTAACTTGTAATACGCACATAATATTTGAAAATTAGAGGTGCGTGCCAGGATTTCAACCCGGGCCCCCGCGTTCGGGAGACCAACGTTCTAACCACTAGGCTATCACTGCTAACACTATATTAAAATCCTAAATAAATATATAAATTCATAGCTCCTCGCTTTCGGAGAACTCAGTAAAACAAACTGTGGCGATTCAATCAATAATTCTAGTCTAGTGTATATTACGGATTCTATTATTCACGATACAAGCATTTATTGACGATGTGCGATTAACTCTACTCATAAATTAGTTGTAACATCCTGAGAGAAATCTCTATTAGCCGCAACTATAACGAATAGCAAACATCAAGAAGTGGGGGAATATTAATATATTACAAAAACTGATTGAGTTGTAAAGCGTTTTCATACTGAAGGGTACAAACTCTGCACTAGACAGACACTATTCGAAATCCTACTAGCTAAGAATACCCCAATCCCATGCTGGCAGACTATGTCGTAAGAGGCGACAGAAGCCCGCTTAGTAGTAAGCCTTAGTAGACTTAGGTAGGATTATATCACAAACATTATTAAGTACTAAGTAAAACATATTTTCCAAAAGCCTGCTACCACCATCTTACTTGAATTAGCTAGCAAAGGACACGTGGTGTTCAGGCTGGTGGCTTTGAAGCCAATTCATTATTACTTTTTGAAGTGAAACATTTTTGAGATGGGAAAAAACCATTGAACTCGCGACATTGTTAAGTGTTATCGTAACCGACACCTCTGTATGTATGTATATTGTGTTAAATAAAAATTGTAATAAAATTTTTGTAGCAGCAGTTTATAATATTGAATAAAAAAATACTTCATTTGAAAGTATTTCGTGCAGAATAAAATATTTCCTGACGATTAAAAAAATATACACGTGGTGGTTCAAGTCTTCACTTCAGTCGGCACTCCCGGAGTACCTTTTCCTTTTTGAAGTGAAACTTCTTTAGAATCGTTGTGATTTCAAACCGGATGCAACGGAAAAAACGACAGGTAAGAGACAGAAATACAAAAATGTGTAGGAAAGAATGAGACAGAAATATACTCGGCAAGCCTGCTTATAATATTTTTATTAGCTAGTCTTTTATTGAAATAGCCGGCTTACTAGCTGATAATCTCCATCCATCCATCCATCCATCAGCCCTTGGAGGTCCACTGCTGGACATAGGCCTCCCCTAACTTGCGCCATTCTGACCGGTCCTGAGCCTTCTGAATCCAGCGGATGCCCGCTGTCTTCTTCAGGTCGTCGGTCCATCTTGTCGGGGGGCGTCCTGTACTTCGCTTTCCGAGACGCGGGCGCCATTCGAGGACCTTTCTTCCCCAACGGTTATCGGTCCTTCGCACTATGTGGCCAGCCCATTGCCACTTCAGCCGGCTAATTCTTTGAGCTATGTCGGTCACCCTTGTTCGTCTACGGATCTCCTCGTTTCTGATACGATCACGTAGAGAAATACCGAGCATAGCCCTCTCCATAGCCCGCTGCGCTACTCTGAGCTTGTGGATTAGGCCAATAGTGAAGCACCACGTATCGGATCCGTATGTCATCGCTGGCAACACACACTGCTCGAACACCTTCGACTTCAGGCACTGAGGTAGTGTTTTGGACGACAAGATATGACGCAGTTTCCCGAACGCAGCCATCCGAGTTGGATTCTACGAGTGACTTCTTTCTCGAATTTGGGCTTACCCATCTGGATCAATTGTCCCAGGTAAATGTATTCGTCTACAACTTCGAGAGCAGCGCCGTCAACAACAACCGGTACGGGTGTGACATGGACATTCGACATGATTTTCGTCTTGTCCATGTTCATCTTAAGACCCACCCGTTGTGAGGCGCTGTTCAAGTCCCCGAGCATTGTACCTAGTTCCTCCAGGGATCCTGCCAGGATGACTATATCATCGGCATATCGCAGGTGTGTGATGTATTCGCCATTGATGTTAATGCCACGTCGTTTCCATTCCATCAGCTTGAACACATCTTCCAATGCAGCGGTGAACAGTTTTGGGGATATAACGTCCCCTTGCCTGACACCTCTCTGCAATTGGATGGGGTTCGTGGCTGTGTCGTGTACTTTGACGGACATGGTGGCTGATGAGTACAAACATTTCAACACCTCGATATACCGGTAGTCGATCCGGCACCACTGAAGAGAATTTAGTACTGGCCAGGTTTCGATAGAATCAAAGGCTTTCTCATAGTCCACATAGGCGACACATAACGGCAGATTATACTCCTCGGTCTTCTGTGTAATCTGCCGCAGTGTGTGTATGTGGTCTATCGTGCTGTAGCCTTTCCGGAATCCTGCTTGTTCGGGAGGCTGGAAGTTGTCAAGCCTGCGTGCAATGCGATTTGTGAGCACCCTCGAAAACAGCTTATAAACGTGGCTCAGAAGTGCGATTGGCCTGTAGTTCTTCAAAAGGGCTTTATCGCCCTTTTTGGAAAACAGAGTCACCATACTTCTGCTCCACGCTTCCGGGGTAGTTCCAGTATGGATGACGGTATCAAACAGTTTTTGGAGCGCCACTAGGAGGGGTTTCCCCCCAGCTCTTAGCAGCTCGGCGGTGATACCGTCATCTCCCGGTGCCTTGTTGTTTTTAAGCTGTTTGAGGGCCTCTCTAATCTCATACAGGCTGCCGTCCGGGATATCCTCTGTGTAGTGCCGGGTTAATTTAGCTCTCTTGTCGCTCTCTTCACTGGGAGGTGGAGCTTGAGAGGAGGTATACAACCGTCCGTAGTATCTCTCAGTTTCTCTCAGAACTTCAGGTTTCGACGTAACTATGGTGCCGGACTCGGTCTTCAACCTTGTAAGCTGACTGAGCCCTGGTTTCGCTCTATTGTGTTTTTTACACGATTTGCGTTGTGTTTGCGCAAATCGCGTCGCCTGCCCTTGGAGATCTGTTCATTGAGCCGTCGGTATTCCGCCATAGAGGTTGGAAATTGCACACATAGTTCTCGTCGATCCCTCATAAGACCGTGAGTTTGTTCTGAGAGAACTTGAGATCTACCACTGGAGTGGGTCTTGAAATACTTCGACCCTACCTCGTGGACAGTTGCTACCATCCTGGTGTTAAACTCGTCCACCGACGTGCATGATTCTAGGCACGCAAAACGATTTAGCAGCTCAAGTTGAAAGTTTTCGGATCCCTGGATTTGAACAGGTGTTGGGCGAAGCGTAGACTTCATCAGGCGTGACCGTTCTAGCTTCACGTTAATATTTAATGTGCCTCTTACAAGACGGTGATCGCTTCCGGTTTTGAACCTGCTGATCACGGAGACATCATTAAATATGTGCCGTTTGTCTGCCAGAATGAAGTCTATCTCGCTTTTTGTGGAACCATCAGGACTTATCCAAGTCCACCTGCGTTGAGGCTTCTTTCTGAAGAAAGAGTTCATCATAAAGAGATCTTCCTTCTCCAAAAAGTTGGCCAGCAAGTGTCCTCGGTGGTTCCGTCGTCCAATTCTGAAGGGACCCACTTTCCTCTCGGCGCCATTTTGCGCGCCCAGTCTCGCGTTAAAGTCCCCCATCACAACTGTGAAATGAGCTTTAGAGGTATGTATGGCTCTACTGATATCCTCATACATAACCTCTACCTCATCGTCGGGATGTGTCGAAGTCGGCGCATATACCTGTACAACCTTCAACGAATATCGTTTGGATATTCTGAATGTAAGGTACGCTACCCTGGCCGACACGCTCCCGACTTGCACAATGTTGTTGACGAGGGACTTGTGGACGAGAAACCCGACACCACCTTGGGATAGGTGTTCGCCCTCCCGGTGATAGAACAAGTTTCCGGATTTGAGTATTATCGTGTCCTCCCCCTGTCTTCGGACTTCAGATAAACCCACAATACTCCAGTTTAACTTGTCTATCTCTTCTTCCAGCTCTTTCACCTTGTCGTCGGTCCTCAGTGTCCTGGTGTTATATGTTGCCAGGTGCAGAAGTCGTTGTTTAGATTGGTAGCCCGATCTCTGCCGGCGATTCTTAGCACCCCCTGCCCCGCCGTTACCATGGCCGCTACCGTAGCCAGGAATAGCGGAGCTGCCGGGGACTGGGGGCCGAGGCTTGGTTTTGGCTGTCATAGGGGGGTTAAGCCAATAGTCACCGCGCTTGGTCAGTGCGTGTTGGTGACAGCAGTAGATGTTAATACTACTCAGGAAGACGCTGCTGCCCATCTCCTGGAATATCCCATTAGTCGCCTTTTACGACATCCCAGGAAGAGGTAGGAGTGGTGCTATTCTACTAAGTGGACCCGACACCACACGGGGTAATCTACCTAATGGTAGATGGGGGCTGATAATCTACCTAATGGTAAATGGCCATTGTAGCCCATGATATAGACAACACCAAAGGCAAGAAAGAGAGAAGGAAAAGAAAGAAAGTCTTGCCACTTTTTTTTCTTTTCTGTTTTTTGCGCGACGCCGGTAATACTAACTCTCTGCTAATACTGGTCACTGCGGAACCCTAAGAAACTTAATACTAGTTACAACTTCATAGTGCATTGTTGTAAATTACCTTACATACATTACCTTATATTCGTTTTAACTCATAAAACGCAGCGATACCATTGTCCGTGTGAACACGTCACAAGTTATGATATTTCCCCCTTGCCACGCTCGGCTCCATAAGGGCGGCATTAATTCGACGATATTATATTTCTGAAGCGATTCCTTTTATTGACTCTTCGACTTCATAATAAATTACCATCTGTACATCGCTTTATATTAAAAGTTGAATACTAATAGAAGCTGGAGCTTGAATATATTATAGTCTTTTTAGGGTTCCGAAGTAAAACTGGAACCCTAAAGCGCTGAGAGCCTTCGTGCTAGAAAGCTGTAATTTGGTATGGATATACATTACAATATATATATTATTTTTTACAATATATATTTATTAAAACTCCAGGATCGTAGTATAAAATATTGAAAAATATTTTTTTTCAGGGTACCTTCTCTACAGGTAACTTGAGGATGAATTTTTTGTTTGTCGCATACCCTATAATGTGGGGTATCGTTGAAAAGGTATTTATGGGTCTAAATTTTATGGGTCTAAATTTTATGGGTCTTGTAAGACCATTTTTGAAATTAGGTCCGTAATATTTGGCTTTAAAGTGCTAATTTTGGTTAGAGTCAAGTGTCCCCCCCTGCCGGCTAAACGGTTGGAGTTGGACAAGTGAAAAATTCTTAAAAATAGTTTCTATGATGAATTTACAAGGAAAACTATCACGGCTATGTTAGCATAAGCTGTGGCATAAGTAGTCAATGAGTAATAGTCGATAAACTCACTACTTCGGAACCCTACATTGCACGTGGCCTGACACGCACTTGCCGGGTTTTTTGAGTTTTCTATGGATATTGACATATTATGGGCAAATGCTGGCAGACTTTCGTACCTCGTGAAAGTAAAATGTGTGAGTGAGTACAGAATAAAAGTAGTTATAAAACTACCGTTCATGTTCTACAAGTAATAATAATAATAACGCTTAACTCATAGCTCCACACTAGGATTCCTGGGTGCCATGAACAACACACAAGACAAGGAAATTCATACCCAGACCGAGAATTCAAACTCATCATTCAAATTTCTGCATCGCTGGGAGTCGAACCCAGGACCCTTGGCGCGGTTATCCGGCATGGTAACCATTGCGCCACACGGGTCGTTAAATTTGAAATTTGACAATAAATGTAGGTACTGTAATCACTTGTATACTCCTTTTGTATACATAATATCATTGTGTATTTCACCGTTTCTGGTATACAAATATCTAATAGACAGAAGAACCATTTTAGGAAGTTCAAGTTGAAAGCATCTTTACCGGATCAATAGTTAAAATTTAAGTATATAACATACACAAAAATTCCTAAGTTTGAAAATTTTACTCATAATACAAGTTAAACGCATTCCTGTCTAAAATCCAAGTCACTGGAATTCTGACGGAATTCAAGAGATCTCTTGAATTGGAAAATCTTGTTCTACCAAGCCATCGCCCAGCTGCGTAGAATGTGATAATATGCACATACTATCGGTTCGTAGAA
This sequence comes from Thymelicus lineola, assembly GCA_963932265.1. Classification (NCBI taxonomy): domain Eukaryota; kingdom Metazoa; phylum Arthropoda; class Insecta; order Lepidoptera; family Hesperiidae; genus Thymelicus; species Thymelicus lineola. The sequence goes on from OZ010691.1 coordinate 896,097, forward strand.
GCCAAATACCTTGCTATAGTAATATGGATCGTATATTAATTAAATTAGGTTCAGTTTGATTGGAAAGACTGAGGATGTATTGTGTGCCGGAAAGGAATGCTGTAGTGTAGATAATTCAGAATAAGACTAGCGATACTCCTATCTAAGGTGGGCCATTATTAGTATGTATTGGATGTGAATAAAGATTTTGAAGTAAAAACTTCTTTAGGCGCGTTGAGGCATTTTTGAGGCATTTTTGATAAAACCAATCAGCTCGCGACATTGTCAGATTTTAATCGACACCTATCTGTGGCGCCATCTCTGAGAGAAGTACAGAACTATAGTTACGTAATTTACAGCTTCAAGATTGTAGTTTATAATTATTTTACGAGGCGTTGGCAGCCATTCACTAAAAATGTAATGAATAACAAAACACTTCATTCAGAAGTATTTAATTTCCTGCACAATAAAATATTTCCTGACGATTCAAAAATACACGCGTAATTTTTCTAGTGTCACTTCTGTCGGCACTCCCGGATTACCTTTTTCCTTTTTTATTAGTTAGTCTTTTATTGAAATAGCCGGCTTACTAGCTGACAATCCATCTGATGGTAAGTGGCCACCGTCACCCATTGACATAGACCACAGCAAAGGCAAGAAAGAGAGAAGGAAAAGAAAGAATGTCTTGTTAATGAAATATTAAAAATAAACCTTAATATAATGGATGATCTCAACCAAAGAACTAATAAGTTAATATTTTGCTTACATGAGAATAAACAGCTGCCATTTTGTTTAAGTAAACAGTCTAATGTCATTAAGATTGATAATGTATGTACATTATTTCAAGACTGATATTTTAGTAATTATAATTAATGGATGAAAGTTAGAAAGTAAGACACCAAGGTTGTTCAGAAAACTCGTTTTATGTTTAGTAAAAGGCTTACGTTTTGAGATACTTAGCTGATGTTAATTATTTGGAAGATTGTTTGCCGGTTTGGATTACTCTATAGGGCGTCTTGAATACTAATAACTGAATATTCTTGAGCATATTCTCAGACATTGTCTATTATTGTTGTTAGTTATTTTACAGTTTTATTTTGTTGACGATATCGGATGAATTTGCTGGCAGAGACTTGGCAGCACTGTCAAAGGACCCAGATTTATTTCTCGGCTTGAGTAGATATAAATGTAAGTGAGAATATATTTTTCAATTTCTGTAAATTATTAATATTAATATTATTAGTCATGATTACATTAAAGCCATTAAGCACTTATGAAGTATTTAAGCGTTCTTTTATTGCTTTACAGTATGGTCACAATTCAAATAAAAAATATAGATATATCAGGTATAGGTAAATATATTTTTGAGCACTTTATTAATCATCTCCGTTAACTTAAGGCTTGGTAGATATTTGTAGCAATACTTAAACTAACAATTATGTTGTTCAACTAATTAAACATAATAAATGAACACATAGATATTTACACACTCGTACTACAATTAATATTCTATTCTACGTTTCCGGAGGCATAGATATGAGTAGATACATAGATGAGATAATACAAACTCCGATGATATAACCTAAATTAAGACACTTAAGATACATACAAATACACTTAAGACATAGATCATTTTACTTTAATAAATAGATCTATCTGGTAAACTTATGGAATAAAGCATTGTACAAAATAATTAAAAGTTACGCACGTTGTCTTAAGAATGAAATTATTTCATTTACTCCTGGGCAATTATTCACTTTGCAAGCGATTGCTTTAACAATTACGGATTTGCTGTTTTTTTTAACATTTTTATAAGCAGTATACTCACATCGCTATAATACATTCCCTAACATGTCTTCTTATTTCTTTGTTTTATTTTCTGTATGCCGACAATGCATTGTTAAAGCCTATAGTGTTAGTGATGTCCAGGAGATGAGCTTACCATCAATTGGGTCGTTAACACGTTCGGTGCGGTAGCGGGTTGATTATATCCGATGGTCATCTTTCCTCCGGTGCGGGGCAAAAATTACTGTTCCAACCGCTGGTGCGGGACAGATATATTTGGTCTCCGTATGAATACGAATGAGATAATTAGTGTTTTGGAATTGCCTTGTTAAATAGGTAATATAAATACGAAAAAATTACATCGGGTTCTTACGACCCGGTGCCGACTGAAACGAAATTTTTTACGTCTAGTGCGTTTATCGGTTCTTAACGACCCGAGGCCCGATGACCCGATAGCCGCACTAGATTACATGCTAGTTGGACTAGTGAGGTCCCTGTGGTTAGATGAGTTTTTATGCAAATATGAAGAGATAGTTAATGTAACATGAAGCGATTCAGGAAAATTTTGTTAAGTCATGTGACGGGCAAAAACCCAAGAAAAATAGAATAAGCAAAGGTTTCCCAAAAAAATAATTACTAGTCCAGCCATAAGTTCTGTTACAAATGAAAATGCTTTTTTTAAATGAAGTAATGTAATATTAATCAAATTTATACCTACATATTTATTAAAGTCTCAGCAAAAAATAAAAAAAATATTTTATTCGAAATGGCCACCTTTGGCTTTTATACAGGCCTTTAATCTGTTTGGCCACGAATGTATGGATTTACGCACTGTTTCCAAGGGAAATTTCGCCACTGCTTGCTCCAAAGATTTTTTAAGAGACTCAATGTCGCCGTGTCGTTTAAAGCAGGTCATGTCCTCTAAAACTGACCATAATTTGAAGTCTAAAGGGTTGAGGTCTGGGCTAGATGAGGGCCAGTCTTCAGCTCTTATAAAGTCCGGAACATTGGTTTCAAGCCAGGCTTGGGTAGTTCGTGCCTTGTGACCAGGTGCAGAGTCCTGTTGGAAAGTCCACGGTATATTTTTAAAAAGAGTATTGCTGAGAGGTTTCACAACATGATCCAAGACTGTATCTTGATACACTTTGGCTGAAGTTTTCACTCCTTTTTCACAAAAATGTAGTTTTGTGACTCCTTGATAAGACACGCCCCACCAAACCATCACTGACGCAGGATGATGACCACGTTGTACCTTCCCGACCACTTGAGCAGCTTCTTTAGAACTGTGAGCGTACACTTTATCATTTTGTTTATTGTAGTGTTCTTCAATCGTGAAAATGTTTTCATCGGTAAAGAGGATATTTCTGTGCCTTTCACCTGCGTATCGCGACAGAAGGCGTTTTGATCGATCCACTCTCTTTAATTGTAAAGATTGATTTAGGGCATGTCCTGTATATCGACGATAAGCACCGAGCTTCAGGTCTTGTTTTATAATACGCGACAGAGTCCTAGCGGGAATCTTCATTTCTTGCGATAAGATTTTTTGCTTCCTAATGGGGTTTCGACGAGTTTTGGCTTTAACAGCATTAACAGCCTTTGTACTTCTAACAACACGCGGCCGCCCCGATCATTTCTGGTCTTCGACAGACGAAGTGTGGTTGTATCTGTTGATTGTACGATATACGAACATACGATTAATACCAAGCTTTTGAAGTGTCTGGAATATGACCGACGGCTCCATATCCACTTTGTGCAAGGCGATCACTGCAATCTTATTTTCTTTAACACCCCATTCCATATTGTAATTTGATAATGAACACGAAAAAGTATGTGAAATGGCGCGAAATCGAAAGAAGTTTTTAAAATAATATACGTGTTCCAAATTCAAAATAATTAAAAAGCTGAAAAAAAGAAAAGTTTTTATGTAACAGTATTTATGGCCAGACTAGGTACATAATAGTGATACTGATAGTGTAATATACTACCCCGTCAAATGGTCACACATTACAAGTCCTATGAATTTCAGACATCAACTTCCAGCCACCAGATTTACCCACACCATTAACCAGTATAGCTCATAGTGATTGAATACAAATATTGGTATACAAAATTATTCTACCAGCATTTATTTTATCGCTATCGATGTTTTTTTATCATCCACAACACTAAAAATTTATCGACACTTTTACTAACCAGTGCGGATAACGGGTTGTAAAGAACCGACAGGCAATTCCTCTCTTTGCAAACAAACCATTCAGTGCATCTACCTACGATTCCAGCCTTTTATTGAGTGTTTATTCGTCAATATATTGCTATAAAAGAATATGCTTTAATCATTATAGCTATAAAGAAAAGTCCTCCTAAACAGATGCAAGTCAAACGGATCTTTTCGACCCAGCAACGCACCAGGAGCAACTTGTGCTTCGGATATAATAGACCCCATGCCGCACCCATTGAAAGTCATTAAATTTGACTAACGCAGTGAGCGTGTTAACTCGTTTGTCGGCTCTTCAGATACACTAGCATAAATTTTAAAATAAAAAATAAAACCACCTGCTATCAAAAAAGCTACTTAATTACAAAAGAGCTCTTTAATTTGATACCCATATTTAATTATTAGATTTTTTTTATACTTCAAACAATGGCATCTCTCAGCCACCACATTTGTTTTTTTCGTTTCATTTATCGTAAGAACACTTGGGTTATCAAGACAAATCTAACGATATCTTAATTATGTAAATCCGTTCAGTGGTTTAGAAGATTCGAGGTAATAATTTTTTTACAGCGTACATAATATACATACATACAAGATACGCGTGAAAAACAATCCTTCCTTAGCAGTTGGGTAAATAAAATAAAGTAATTTTATTTATAGTATTTTATTTCTGGTGCACCCGAATTCATAACGTTCCAGTGTTGCTTTGATTCGAATGTCGCGAAATTGTCACCGACATGTCGGTCAAAAGGATTTGGTGACTGAATTCAAGCTGAATTTCAGTGAAATGACAATAAGCAAATTGAATTGGTTGTTCTCTACGTACGTCCTGCAGGCAACCGTTACTAAGGACCCCGTGATTATTTTAAATAGAGTTTATGGCCATCAGCGACACCGAAGGCATTACTGATGCGACACCAACAAAGAAGCCGGGTACTTTTCATATTAAATCAGTGTTAAAGCACGGAGGATAGAGGTAATTTAAAGATATACGAATATACAAAATTGTTTTTCCTCCATCTACTTTGTAGAGTCTATAAATTGATGAAGTCTTCCAGGTAATGTAATGACACTACTGTAATGACATTTCACTGAGTTTGAAGTGTAAATGTAAGTGTAAGTGTAATCAAACAAGGGTCTATCATTTATTGCTGTTAAGCTGGAGGACGTCTTGATAAATTAAAAAAACCATACCTACACACTACCATTTTCTCACATTTTTGTTGATTTACTTGTAAATGTGTGCAATTTGTAAATTAAAGGCAAGGGCAAATAAATATAAATTGGGTATCCGTTGAAAGGAGCCGTACACCTAAAGATTAAAAAGGTCCGAACCACAGCTTTTTATTACCAATAAATTCAACCCACAAACCTACAAGCTTTTCGTTTATTAACCTCTTGCTGTATAAATAAACAACAGCGACAACATTCTTACAAATTTTTACATTACTGAGTAATAATTGGATTGGAATCATACAATCATTCATTCTTGCTGTATTAAAAAACAAATTAATACTAATTTATTTCCTGCTTTCTATAGCTATCTGCTGCTGAAATGACACATTTGACTACAAAAACAACTAAAATGAGATAAGATCTGCATTAATGTAGTGAATTGCAACTGTACAAATATCAACACAATTGCAGACTGGTAGTGAAGCGGAATACCTTTTTATTGAAGTCACACTTGGACATGATAAGGTCTTAATGTATGTGTTGTACACATAGGATCGCTCCGCAGATTAAAAAAATCTACCCATTGCTATTAAAATTGCGTTAGCGCAATCATTACTTCTACCTATCCTTGACGATAATTGCCATCTGGATGTTACTGAAGAGCAATTAAATAAGCTTGAGCGTCTTCAAAATTTTTATACATTAGATTCTTATATTTTTACCGTCACCGAATATTTCCGAATTTTGTAATAAACCCAAGTGGCTCCCAATCCCTCTTCGTTGGAATGCACATATTTTCTCTGCTTTATACTGCGTGCTCTTCAATCCCTCCTATCTCAAAGAACGGTTTAATTACAAATTTGAATCACATGACTACATGCTCCGAGATTCCTATAATCTCTCGCTTCTCTCTTTCTTGACTCCCTTTTTCATTATCATCACTAGTATTAGCAGTTTGGTTTATAACCAAATAACATCTGTAGATCGCTGTTAGTAAGCACACCCTACGCCTCATTGGTATTCCTCTTTGTCTCCTATTAAATCGTAAGTTTACCTGGAAGAAATCGCTTTTTAGCGATAAGGCCGCCACGTTAATGTAATTGTATTTCAAATAAAGTGTATTGCACTGGAAAATATTTTTGATTCCAAAACTATAACACAATAATAGTAACTATTTTAGTAATGTATTGCTAATAATCATTAGAAATTTATTTAATTTAATATAATAACTTTATTGTGTTTCAGATAAGCTCTAAGCCAGGTTGAATCAGTAAAACTGTTCGGTATATCTATGCTGTGTAAATAAGCAGTGACCATTGTAATTCTGCCCAGTTTTACACGGGCCTTTGGCGCTAACAATCATTTATACCTATGATTTAAATTAATATTATTATAACTGATACAATTAACACGTAAATTATTTTTCTTCTACTTTAGAAAAGGTGCCTTATTGTAGAGGACAAGCTTAATTTGAATAGAGACGTCATAAATGAAATAGCTTGGATATGACGCTAAAATAATCAAAACTGACTAAGTATGAAACAGACTTTTGCATACAGAAAAACTTTATGCAAATATCATATTAATAAATCGCTTATAGCTCGAGTTCAAACACACATTACACATCCTCCAAATGACCGAGGGATATGTAAAGATCGCTTTATTTCCGTTTAGTCAAATAATATATAGTTATTGTTTATTAGATAAATACGACATTTCCTATTATTTATTATTAATTTATGTAACCTTTACGAAGATTATGGAACTTTAATCAACACAATTGATAAAACGGCCAGGATCCTCAAAATACAAAAATATGTTAAGATTTTTTATTGCTGCGATTCTTCCACGGTACTGAAACACGGCCGGTGGCAATATTATCCCCGTCCGTCTCGCCACCTCCGAATAAAGAACCTCGGCAAATCTCATAATCACCTTCGCAGTCTTCGGGGATGATAGTCTGATTATCTGATGCTTTTTATTTACTTGTTCTTTGAAAAGTTTGAGTTTTAAACAAATAAATGCGCACACACTGAAGCCCTCGCATATGCCACGCTTTTTTGTGGCAAGGAAATATTTGAACTTCAAAAATGTCTGCGCCGGCCGAGAATTGCGGTCCTTTGTTACGAAGGAGGGAGTTTGGTAGTGATAAAGTAAGCTATAGGTTTGAGTATGATCATTCACTGCTTCCGACACAAGTAATGTATGTTATATGGGCTTATAGCCCAGCGGCTGGCGTCGATTCTAATTGATGGACAAAGTTAAGCAACTGCGGTCGCGGTCGATAGTTGGATGGATGATCGCTAGTGCCAAAAAAACCTTGAGCGTTTCCGTGTTTCGGAGAGCACGTGAAGCCTTTGGTCCCGGTTGTTATTGTAAAATAACAGTCGGTAAGCCATGTTGGAGGCCCTCGGGCAGTTTGAAAACTTCCGACACTCGGGTTAGCCACTAACCTAGTTTTTTTAACCTAGTTTGCATATTTCCATAGTGTTATGTCTTATGGCATTTTACTGTGGGGCAAAGCAGCCGGTATAGAACAAATTTTTGTATTACAGAAAAGAGCCATTAGAGCTATTTATAAACTAAAATCAAGGGAGTCCTTGCGTGTCAAATTTAAACAAATAGGTATACTTACAGTAGCTTCCCAATATATTTATAATAATTTAGTGTTTATACGGAATAACATAAATGCATATAAACAAAATTGTGATTTTTCAAATCGTCAAACAAGAAGGATGCATCAATTGGCTACCTCTTCGTACCGTCTTTCTAAAGTGCAACGTTCTTTTATGGGACTAGGTATAAAATTTTATAATAAAGTCCCAAAACAAATACATAACTTACCGGTGCAATCTTTTAAGAAACGTGTAAAGGCTCAGCTCTTAGGCAAGGGCTACTATAGCATAAATGAATATTTAAATGACAAGGATGCTTGGAAATGACTAGCTAGGCAACCAGTTCTGCACAGGTTAAAGAATACCTATTTTTGTAATAGATATAAGTTTTATTTTTAAAAGATGTGCTGAGGAGTTTCTTTACGGCTTTTCTTCTCCTCCATGACAAAGCACCTTTCCGAAAAGCTGGTAGATTAAAAAAATGACGTGCATAAGAGTATCAGTGATACCTACATGAATAAAGATTATTTCATTTCATTTCATTTCATTTCATTTTTAATTTTAATTTTATTATTAATATCACATACAAAATTCAAAAATTATTTATAATATTTCTCTATTATTTTATGATTTAATACAGATCAACTATGTATTTCTACGTAAAAGCGCGACTGCGCAATTTTGTGTTTTAATTGCCTTCATTACATGTTTTCCTGAAAATATTCTGCATTGCCTTGAGCTAGAAGCTACGCTGAACGCTATTCCAGCAACAAAACGATTCGAAAAAATTCGACAAATTGGATCAAAAAATGTTCATAGAAAGAAATGATTTTCGGCGAAATTCTTTATGGAAAAAATACTAAACTTACTTAAACAATTTTTTATATAGAAATAGCCGGCAAACGTGCTGAAAACCCACCTAATGGTAAGTGGCTATCGTCACCCATGGACATCAGCTACACCAAAGGCATCACAGATGCGTTGCCGGCCAAGAAAGGGAGAAGAAAAAGAAAGAAAGAACTGGTTCCCAAGCCTCTAGCCGGAACACGACGAGTCGTTTGGCAGCTGACTCATGCTCAAGGGTGGTAGCTACCCAGGCGAACCCCATGGAGATAATTAATAATAGTAATAATGGTATTAATGAACTATTAAAAATTTAAAATCAATATTACCAATATAAACCCTCCGAGGGGCCCTACAAACAGCGGGCCGGATTTAACCGCCACTTACGACACCTATCCGGCGAGAGATCGGGGTTAGTAGAATACTAAATTAAGCCGCCTCATTACGGCTAAATTTGACTAAAGATTCTTCTCTAGATTTGTGCTTGTTTAACTAGGGTCCTACATCGCGAAGGACTTTTTTAAAGACGCTAAAATTAATCTATAACTATGTAAACTAAATATGTAAGCGTTCCTGTCTTAAGTAAGAGACCTGTTTACAACTTAATTATTTTAATTACATACCTAATTATTCTACAAATAGAAGTAACATGAAGCTGTCCCAATAAGATTGTTTTCAGACGGCGCCATCATGAACAAAATGTTTCCCGGTTGAAATTGACAATCTTAATTTTAATTAATACAAACAAAAGTCCAAATTTAACATCCGATATCGGCAAAGTTTAACCTTTGTTTATTACAGAGTACATAAATCGTTTATAGAATTATAGCTCAGTAGACTATTAATTATTATTATTATTGTTATTGGAGTTATTTATTGGCCTACTCGTGAAGAGCTGCTTCATTCCGTCCGAGTTGAAGTCTTATTAAATATCTAAAAGCATTTATATTTTATGTTCAGACAAAAATATGCGCTTTTTGAGAAATTATTGTGGATTACGCATTGGATACACAAAAGTTACAGTTATACCACCACAGAAGACATTATTGTCTTATTATGTCTTGCATAATGTTATACAGGACTCTTGTATCACCTAGTTTAATAATAAATGACAATAATAAAATATTTTAGTTTAATACGAAAGTACTCATGGCGGTAGGCTATTTTATCTGCCTGAATGGCTACCACCCTCTTAGAATTGATTGTTTTTACGTGTTTCAGTCGCATTGTCAGAGATCCAAAAATGCGGAACCCCAAATTACAGTTATAACGGTGACGCTACTGCCTCTAGTATTACTGATGTCCAAGACAACGATGTCCAGCTACCACCAGTTCGTCTGTTAATTTCTTCGTTATTTACGTAAAAATCCCCAGTTTAAAGACCAATTACCAATATCGATGTGCACATTGTTTTGCCCTTCAAACTATAACAATGGAATATTATCCTGCCAAGTTGGATGTAACAATACTCGTTTGGGCGGAGCCAGTTCAATTATCTGGCAGCCGTTCAACCACAGTCGGGTGGAGGGGCTATATTTAAACTTTAGTGACTTGATTGGATTGGTATGAGCGGGAGAATGAAGTGGCAGGAATGTACCATCCACAGTCATTCGTACCTACCGTACTTCCCGTATTCGTACATACAATACGTATGAATTAATGATTGGTATACAATGTATGGAGCACGCGCATAGCATTTTATATTAGTAATTTAATAGTCGGTGTTAGGGATTTTTCGATGCAATGCATCGCACACTGGCATCGATGTTATATCGATGTGTCAAAAAATACATCGATGCTTATACGAGTATACATTGGTTGGTTTTATTTTTATTAGCGTTGGGACTACAAAAAAAGATCATCTGCAGTGAATTTCATGTCCAAAAACCAAGGTTTGCCTCTTCGAAGTCGAATAAATAACATCGATGCTTACTCAATGTTGACGTATTAAAAAAACATCGGATTAAATCGATGTTTCCATACTTTACATCGAGTGTTTTTAAAACATATAGGTATCGTGCATCCCTAGTCAGTCTCTTATTACTTTTCTTGCTGAAGTATTGGAAATCCTGTATTCATTTAAGTAACAATGACTTTTAGATTTTTTGTTTGTTTGTCTGTATGTTTGATGCCACTTCATGATACTGCATAACCGATTTGAATGCGATGATTATATTTAGCTTTGAATAAGAAATATTAACCAGATATTAATTCAAGAATCCAGTTTTAATACATTTTCGAATGTGTGTTCCTAGTCCACTAGGGAATAAGTTTCCCGGTACAAGACCTATGACGACACACAAGTCTCAGATACTTGAGATTATTCCGGACGTAAAAATGCACTAAGGCAGTATGTAAGACGTACTCGTACATACGTACCACTTCTTTTTTTCTCCTCACGTTCTTGTTCGGCAACGCTTCAGTGATACTTTTGGTGTCGCTGATGTTCATGTCGACGATAGCCACTTACCAGCATGAGGGTTGTCAACTTTGCCGACTATTTCCATAAAAAAAACTTATTTTGTCCACATAATCTTACGTCATAGAATTGCGTTATTTTATTAACAGTGTTCAAACTGCAATCGCATCAAGTTACCGATGGCGCGCAGTCCGAGTTCCGACTTGATAATTATTGCACCTAACGGGTCATCAAGTAAATATGAAGCAATAATACATTATACCTACTATAATCTAAAGCAAATTACAGTTCAGTACGGGCCAATACGGAAACGCTCATGAAATTTGAATTATTCCGATCAAATTCCGACTGCTCCAATATTGCTGATGTCAGTTATGATTGACATAAGGAATTATATATATCTAATAAGTACATAATAAGTGTGGAGCTATTTTAAACTTTGACATAAAATGCGATCACCTACAATCACACACACACACACACACACACACACACACACACACACACACACACACACACACACACACACACACACACACAGACACACGCAAGATACACAGATACACCATTCTGGTGTATTTATTAGATTTTTTAAAGAGACGGAACTCACAACTTTCCAGTTTTTATAGTTTCCCTAATTAAAAAATCCTCGTATTCACCACGAACAGTGCAATGTAGTTAACGTGCGCAAGAGTTGGCTCGCCGCCCGCGACTGCGACAAGAACCGATCACGAATACTCTTAATTCCCCACCTCTGATTTGATTGTCGATGTCTTTGATCAATCGGACGCGATTAGCAAAGCGCGCTAGGATTTACTTTTAGAATGCCTTTGTTAATTTTACCGCTAAATCCAATTGAGAGGACGGTATATCATGCTGTGACAGTTTCAAACTGTTGGACTGAACTGTCTGATAGGAAATGGTCATTACTCATTACCGTACGTTGATGGTAATGGAAGTTGACTCGTTGTTGGCCAAGATAGGAATGTAAACTTTGTTGATTGGACAAATCGCAAATGAGAAATGTTTACTTTATACATGCTCGTTATTTTATTTATGCGTGCTCGGTATTTCTCTATGTGATCGCATCAGAAATGAGGAGATCCGTAGATGAACAAGGGTAACCAACATAGCTTAAAGAATTAGCCGGTTGAAGTGGCAATGGGCTGGCCACATAGTGCGAAGGACCGATAACCGTTGGGGAAGAAAGGTCCTCGAATGGTGCTCATTTCTCGGAAAAAGGAGCATAGGACGCTCCCCGACTAGACAGATTGACGGCCTGATGAAGACAGCGGGCATCCGCTAGATTCAGAAAGCTCAGGACCAGTCAGAGTGGTGAAAGTTAGGGGAGGTTTATATTCAGCAGTGGACCTCCAAAGGTTGGATGGACGATCAAGATGTTTCAATCAATCAATCAAATATTTTATTTGTGAAATAAGGTACATAAAGATGGAAACATTAAGACATGGTTCGCTTACTCTGCCAATAATTGGCGTACACAATTAATTATGGTTAATTTCTACAAGTTAATTATTTGTTCAATTAAATGTTTGGATGTTTGTCTTTCCATCAGGCGCTAAGCGTTGTACGGATTAAGATGAAACTTGACACAAAGGTAAGTCTACATCCAGAACAGCAAAACTGGGTGGATTTTATCCAGATTGTATGTTTCCATAGAATTATTAAGAAATGTATATGTTTGTGATTTATTTTTGTGAAATTATTCTTCCGCGGGCAAAGCCACTAACGGCATCTAATTATGTTACAAATATTTATTAATTGAAAACTATTAATCTTCTTGTATTATTTTTAGTGTGTATAATTATGTACCCTTTAAACGAGTGTATATTTGTCTATAATATTTTATATTATTGACAACAAAAAAGTTCAGTACTATTATAAAAAAAAATGAGAAAAAATATAACACTAAGGTTATATAAGGATATAGCTGCAAAACAAAAATAAACAGGAAAAATCGTGTAATATAAAGTGGAGGAAAACCCCGTAAGATACCAGGAAGGCAGGAAGAACTGGTATGTTATCTATAAATAGCCTCTTCCGCGTCCGAACTATGTTACGTATTGAATATGTTTTTCATGTTTCGTATAAGATCCAGGAAGAATATATTTCTTATTCACAGAACTGTAAATAGTCGCGTTTCACGGATTAAGTGGAGCGAACATATATTATACGAGTAACCGCCCTCGCTTTGCTTCGGTTTTCTTTATTTTTTACACTTTGGGTTACATTATTGGAGTTTTATTAAGGATCCTAATTTTGTTGAAAATATAATATAGCCTATGTTACTCGGAGATAGTGTAGCCTTCCAACAGTGAAAGAATTTTTCAAATCGGTTCAGTAGTTTCGGAGCCTATGCAATGCAAACAATCAAATCTTTCCTCTTTATTATTAGTAGTATAGATAATTCTTGAAGCAATGCAAGAAAGAGTTTTACCTTTTTTTTCTTAAAATAAGTTAATGCTTGACCACAATCCCATCTGATGGTAAGTAGAGATGTGGTCCAGGATGGTGAGCGCACTAACTTAATAAAAGCCTATTCACTCTTTTCTTAAAGAAATCCACATCATAGGTGGACGGGAACGCAGAGGCAGGCAAGCTATTCCAATAATTCGTGGTGCGCATAATGAATGGCGATACAAACCGCGTCATCCGTACGTACGTACGTGGTCGTGTCGTTTGATGGAGGAACGGGGAAGGGGGAATAAATTCAAATAATTTTTGCGTACATTCGTCAAAATGTGCCCTATAGAAAACCGAGAGGCTGACTACTCTGCGCCTGTGGTCGAGACTTTGCAGATTGGTCTCAGCCAGATCTAGGTCACCAATACGCCTCTTCGCATGCCTCTCCATCGAATCCAAAGCAGAAAGGTGAAATTTGGACGAATCTGAGCTTTGTATAAGGTTAACAGTTGCCTCGGCGTGAAGAACCGCCGCACCTTCGCAAGGACGCCAAGTTTCCTTGCACCAGCTTCCTTAGGTAATAAAATGTTTAATCTTTAATTCGAAGCTACTAAAGATTTTGTTGTTAACATTTATTTTAATTTTAGTAACTGTTTTGGTGTGATAAATATATGTATTCCCATTCTACTTTCTAGTACTCTGAACTTAACCGTGGATAGACGGGCTACCGGACCTATGGACATAGTGGACATCAATTCGACGTCCCCGGGGAATAAAATGGTAATAGAGAAAAGTAAATTTTACAGGAGAAGCAAAAAACCAGTGATCAGTAATCTTTGACTTATACATCAAAACATGCGTTATTTTTTCCGGAATTACATTTCATAAAAAAATAAAAGAATGTAATTATATCTTTTTAATTATCACCAAAAAACAATAATACTGTTATTACATATATGGAATTGTGTAGCAAGTAAGTGTATACAACAATTTATTCCCGTAAAACTCTATCATGCTATCGACAATTTTCATCACGATACACTTTAATTGTACTTTTATGAAAAAATTGTAAATGTATTAAACTATTACAATTTTCTTCCGGTCAAAGTTAATACTTATCTTTGACGTATTGAAATGTAACAATTTTATTCAGGGAAGAATAAAATGGTATAAGCGTCTTACTGATCTAAAGAGACTAGTAGTTGTTCAGTAATATATTATGATTACGACTTTATGATGGGCTATAATTTGTTTTGGACTTCCGAGGAATAAAAATAAAATGGCTCTAATTTTATGAAATTCAAAGATAAAAATCTAAATAATATTTAGCAGGTGTATATTGACTCGTAGATACCAAAAATGAGAAAAAATATTTTTTTCGGTAACCGTCGATTACGATTTTATTCCCCGGGGGCGCCGAATTATGGGTTTCTGGTTGAATATAAACCCTTTAAAATACATTTAATACTATTATTATTATATTAATGTATTATATATATTATATTAGTTTTGGTTTCCCATGCTCAACCTTTATGGTTGGTATATTTCCGAAGCTCCCACCCTGAAACCCTCAGGGAGAAGGAGATTCGGTTTCCCCAGCAAATATGTCGTTACCTAGAACTTTTGATAATATGGTACTTGTGTGTATGGCAGCTTGCTTTTGCATTATGTGGATGTTTATGTTTGAATTTATATTATTGCAGTATCTGTGTAAACTTTTAGCTATCACTCCAGTTGCTCCTATCACTATTGGGATTACAGTTGTAGGTATTTTCCAGAGTCTATTTATTTCTTTTTTGAGCAAATGGTATTTACTTAGTTTTTCTAATTCTTTTGCACCTATGTTATAATCAGATGGGATAGTAACGTCAATTAAATATGCGTGATTTTCCTGCTTATTTATGTAAATAATGTCTGGTCTATTGTGTGTTACTGTAATGTCTGTTTGGACCGGTATCTCCCACATCAATTTAGCTGTTTCATTTTCTATTACTTGTGGTTTTTCTAGTGTTTCCGTATTATATATATTATATTATATATTATATACTATTATAGTATTATTTTAATGTTAATACAAGTAAATAATAAATATTTTAGCGACAGTACTCTGCACTTCTGCACAATTATAATTTTCATCTACAGAGTTTCCTCTTTGCATATTAATACACTGAATACACAGATTACTCAGAATATATTCTGAATAAAGACCTACGTATACATTTCGAAATAAGTCAAAGCTGATTTGTCTTTATTATCGGTAATCCTGACTCACGCAGAGATCTTGCACATGATCGGTGAATCGGTGAACCTGAGGTGATGATTGCGACTAAACATGTCGCACCTTCGGTGCAACAAAGGCACAACAGCTTTTTTTGTAATTTTACATGAGAGGACTTTAAGATTTTTTCCTATTCGCATTTATTTTCATATTACTGGATTACTATCTGTAATAGGTTAAAAATATATATACTATTAATTGTTTATAGTTTTTGCTATAGTTTCACGTAAAATGCTTGTTTTATAGACAATTTGGCATACTAACTCAATTTTACAGTTTTGGCTAATTGTGACTTTGTTGCACCGAAGGTGCGATGTGATGATTACTCATTCAAATTCACGACTAATTGGCAGTTGAAGTGATTGGGACATGATTAGATTGATTACATACCTTTTGAGCGCTAGGGTAGGAGCTCCAATCACTGTTACAAAATAGAAAATAATAGTACGACTTAAAACACAGCTTGAGCAACGACAAAGGCACCGTTTTCTACAAGAAAAATAAGTACGAAGAATCTGATCAGTATTGAGCAGAGCGCTCGTATTTTTAGTGTTTTTCTTTTTATGTTTGCATTGCTTAAGTAGGAAGTTAATAAATTGGTAGTTTCAAAACTAAAAAAAAAGCTTTTATAGTGCACTAAAGCAAAAAAACGGTTGTGTTGTTCATCGTTGACGAGTTCCTATATCTGAAGCCAAACCTGGTAATGGCAGTATGATGAATTTTGGAACGGAATGTCATAATTTAATACGTTTATAAGATTTTACGTGTGTTGGTAACCGTTAAGGAGTTCCCTCGTCTAGAGTCAACCCTAAAAGTATTATCAGGTCATGTTATTATAAAAATGCATTTTCATCGACAGAATGCAAATTTTCAAATTCGTATGATTAAAGGAAATAGTTATTAAACTTGTAAGACTGGACCCTAACGTAAAAAATACAAACACACATACATACATTGCAAATAAAATAAAAGCTTGTAAAAAGTACCTGTAATTCAAAACTTGAAGGGGTTGAAAGTTTGTTAGAAAATGGTTTGTTTACCTGCGTAAAAGTGGCATGGCGCCAACGAGGGCCGCGACGCAATTGTTAGCAATTAAGAGTTAAA